>JASGAT010373711.1:0-13169 GCA_030220025.1 Chelon auratus
ATGGAGGAGACAGGAGTCTTATATTTTTCAACCCCATCTGAGGGAAGTAAACAGTTAGACACCACCAAACTTTGGGCTCAGTGTTATGAGTTTGTGATATAAAAATCTGCAGTAAAAAACATTTTGGCCCACAAAAACCGATTTCCTGCACAGGGAGGCACATAATATTAAAGGGCACTAGTTCCTTCCAGACATAAAAATATTTTTCTGAGCAAAAATCTGGGGTCAAATGGATGCTGCATACCAATTTGGCAGTTTGTTCAAAGGTTAAGGTTTTCTTGGTGATTCTTGGTGTTTCTTGGCGTCTTGGTGATTTGTAGCTGGTAACGATGACCCGGGCTTTACTAACTCATTTACACACTGCTTCCACAGAGACAAGGTATTTCGGCGACCCCCTGTAACTTAATGTATACTACCTCCACCCACCTGAACTAAAAGGGATGGTAATGACATAAACAAAAAAGTGAAGTGGATGTTGTTCTCCCCGTCACGAAGTTCTGGAAGCGACAAAATATGTCCAGTTTTATGAGCAGGACTACATTTTTTTAAATACATTGCATTTTATTTTTTTACTTCCAGGCATTACTGCTGCGTAATATGGTCTGTATGCAGGTTAAAAATCAGTTGCTGAAAATATTTTTGCAATTTTTCCTGAAACAAAAACTATGGCAATGGACGGTGAAATATGCTGCATTTTAGATTCATTTAACTCTCTGAATATATTCATGCCTTATGGGTTTGCAGTGGATTCAGTTTTTCTTTTTAATATTCGTTCTCCATTAACCAGCAACCAGTTAAACCTCATGATCCCTTCCTCTTCCCAAGATGAGCTTGATACCGGACGAGTCCCTAATTTGTTATCCTTGTAGCTTTAGGGAAAATATTACATATATCAGACATGGGAACTGCTTCTCCAATCAAAGCAGATAGTAACTTCACAAAAGCACGACTTTACTTTCATGCCTCACGTGTCCAGGGTGTTGCTAAGGCTGAGTCAGCAGGCTGGCAGTAAACTCTCGACAGAGGCTTTTGAATGTTGACAAGAGGGATCAATAGCAACCGCTGCATTCTCCCAGGTTTGTTGCAAGATTAGGAAGAGCTTCCAAGCCGTAGGGAGGAGAGATTTGTCCCTCGTCATCATCACATTTCTGAAGGGATACAGTTTCCTCTGGGAGTCAGAGATAATGTCAGCCTCTCTCTAGGGGCAAACATGAAAACACCTGCACATGGCTTAGTTTCTGCAAGAAGACGATGGCAAATTTAACCACAGAGTACAGCAGACAGAAGGTTACAGAAAACTCAAAACTACACCTCTACACTTCTAAATAAAGGTGCTTCAATAGCCTGCGCAGCATGTAAAGGATCCGAGCCAGCCAGTGGAAAGTTTATTTAATGAAGTGTGCAGAATACTTATGGAGCTAGAAATTGATCCGACCTGCACCAAATTGATTCTCCAACACCATGAATGGTCTGCATTTCATTCTGTGTTCACCGATGCCAACATGTTGTTTAACTTCACACATCTACACAAACTTTTGGATAAAATGATAAAATGTATAGCCTTGTAGGTGTTTAGTACATTTAACAGTAAAATAAAATTCTGTGAGAAGTGCATGTTGTTTAAAGTCCCCATATGGTATGTGCAGCATTTGACAATGGGACATAATTTTCAAATTCATCTAATGAAAGTTTCTCCAAGCTCGTCTAAACACAGGACAGCTAGTTCAGACCAGTCCTCATATAACTGGATTTTTAAGCAACATGGCAATGGGGCATAGATTCATTTATGAGTTTATTAATTTTAAATATTCCTAAAAAATTACCTGGTCTTTTATGTTTGCCTTCGCTGGACGTTCAAGACAGAAAGAAAACATGGGATGAAAGGTTGTCATGACAAAACGGCACACTTCCCCAACCTGAATGTCATCGAGGACACATCCCGCCCTCCGCAGAAACACCAAAGTAGCAGTTGCAGTAGCAATTTTCAAGGCCATTGACAGCAACCTGTGTTTACATACAATATTTATGTGCCTTCCTGCGGCCGTGTGACGGAAGTGCAATTCAATTTCCAGGCCGGGGACTCGTCACCATGGCAGCCAGGATTGCAACTTGTTGCAGATCAGAGAAGTGGAACATTGTGAAAGGGTCTCTTTGAACCCAAACCTTGATCTTTTTGAACATTTTAGTCGTAGTTGATCTGTCTTTGTATTTACTCCTGGTGACTGCAAACGCAATATAATATGACAGCGCATATTTGTGGGTGAGCAAAAGAAACTGTTGTTACCCTTTTCCGTCGTTCTGTGAGAAACTGTGAACCCACTTTATGCAGCACGCAGCATGAGTCTGCAGACAATACGGTAAAAGGAGTCTGTGACCTGGCTGAGAAGTTAGACGTCTGTTGCCCGCAGCTCTTCATCCAACAGCTCACTGTGGCCGCTCTTTCATCAAATGATCAAACGTAAAATATACCAAACATGACCACTGCTTTGTTTTGTAGATGATTTAGGATGATTTCACGTTTTGTTATCATATCCGTATTACATTAGCTGCAACTCCACAGACATTTATTTTGTTTTCTACCACATAAGGAAGTGCTGTGTCCTCGCTGAGCTACACAGTGCACATAAAAACTGTTTGTGTCAACTCAAAGTCAATTTGTCTGAGTTTTTGTGGCGATGCACTAAGCCAAATTACAGGTTTCACTTAATACCACACAAGAGAACAGGAAGTCACCGTTCTCTCAAATCCATTTAGCAAATTGCTCATCAACAAAGGTCACTTTTCAAAACTGACTGAATAAAACAAACACTTAAACATTGTTGGAGAATTTTATACAGGTTGTTGGCAAGGTCAAAACACACTGATCACTTGTTTTGTTTCACAATTTCACTGACCAACAGCTTTAACGCCACAACTGGTAGTTCCACCGTTTGTATATATATATTAAAATTAGGACATGACTGACTGGAAATTAACTGTCTGGAAGTTTCAAATAAAACTAGTAAATTCTGTCTTCTCCTCCGTGTAGGTAAGTCTGAAACAGTCGGGCATTTCAGTATTCTTTGCGACAGACCGACTTTCAGAACATGCACTTAGAATAAAAGGTGCTCTTAACATTCACAAATGTCCACTTGCAATGGACAATCCATCATAATCATGGGTGCATACTGTACATAGCTCAGTGGGCACAGCAGTCTCTTTCTATCTCAGCTGCTGACATTCAAACAAAGCACTGGCTCCTCCACTCCTCTGCAGGATCCCAATGAAAAACAACAACAAATGAATCACAGGCAACAGCGGCCCACTTTGCTCCCTTCACAGCATATAAAATGTCAACACGCGCAACAATCCCTTACAGTGATGGATGGGTTAGAGTCACTGCTCTGTTCAGAACACAAAGCACCGACTCCACCTCGCACTCCCTACACATTTCACACTTCTTTGTAAATGTCACACGCGAGATTCATAAACATTGTTTAAAAGGTGGCCCAAGGTAAAGGTGCAGCTTTGGAGACACATCCAAATCAAAAGCCTCTTTCTGCATGATACTTAGACTTATTTCAGAGTATTTTCATATACAGCTTGACGTATGAGGATCCAACCATTTTACACAGTCATGTGAAAATGCTCAAAAAGGAACTAAAAGGCATCAAGTGTGGACACTGAAGCTCAATGTTGGCTGTGGCTTACTCCTGGTTTATTCAAAAATGGACAAAGAGATAAAGCGTGAGTGGAGCTGAGGGAGACAGTTAGCAACTGGAGAGCAACCACCTGTCACTCAAAGCAGCCATGACCTTAAATATGCAGAAAGTTTAAACTTAAAGTGTGATTAGGTGGCAGTTGTTTCCCATCTTTTGAACATATCTGGACGGGATCTTTAAAGTCCTGGCTGATTTGATGACAACTGTAGTTTCTGTTGGCAAAACTGTTAAGAAATGAATCAGACAATAACTGTGAGCAGTTGTGATCAGATTTTATGCTATAAACAGGATGAGTCTGCAAAAAGTAGGGCAGTTAGAGGTGAGCAGCCAATCGCTTGCAGCTCTTCATCTCACAGCTCACTGTATTACATATAATATATATATTATATTTCAAACTGCTTCAAAAAAACAAAAAAAAACAAATATGATGTGAGTGTGAATTGTCTGTCTCTCTGTGTTAGCCCTGCGATAGACTGGCGACCTGTCCAGGGTGTCCGAACTGTCGCCTGATGACATCTAGTCTCCCGCCCCCCCGCAACCCTTCACAGGATGAGTTGTTACAGAAGATGAATGAATGAATGAATGAATGAATGGATGGATGAATGGGTGCTAATCTCACTGGCAAAATGCATAGCATTTCCTGTGACTACTTAGTCAACTCATGTTTGGCAATTCCTAGATTCCTGCATTAATATCCAGATATCTGTATTCGAAAATCGGCCAAGACGTGAAGCGTATAGACTAAGACAGGCGCAAGATTCTGCGGCAGACAGCTAGCAACCTGAATTGGCAACCACCTGTCACTCAAAGCAGCCAGGCCCTTAATCATGCATAACTTTAAGCCTTGATGTAATTCAAACAGGTCAAGAGAACTGCAGATTATGGCACTATGCCTTTCCTAATTAGTTAGCCATGCCAGTTGCGATTTGCTAAAGAAGAGTCAAGAAGTGTGTCCCGCATACTGTCACTTTATAATGTATGTGCATCTTATCTGCTAGTGGGGAAATATGTATTTTTCTGTGTCATCTGTGTGCAGATGCTTTCAGAGCTATGATATGTTTAGGTCTAGACAGATGTGTATGTTTGCTTCCAAGAAACCAGTTCTAGGCAAGGATGAAACAACGGAAGCGGAAAGGAATAAAAGCAATAAAGACAAGAAAAATAATAGGTTTAGGCTTCAGGCCTAAACACTTGATTAGAAGCAAATTACAGTCAATAAGAACTTTTCTTTTTAGGCATTTATGTCTCCACTGATAGATGCGGTGGAAATGTAGAAGCAGGGAGAAAGAGGCACACTCTCAGCCGCACATAATTATGACTCACAGCAAGTCCATTTCACAGAGCATGGTGAATAAAAGTGTCCTCTGTAGAAAAAAGTACTACATTTTCCATGATCACAGCGCAATGCCAAACTGATGAGCACACTTCCCCTTCTAGTTTGTTTTTCCATCATTGCTTTGTGGACCAACAATTGCAAGGTGGGTCCCAAAATCCAATATTTGTCTTGTTGTATTATGCAGTTGCATGAATAATGGCGCATTATGCCAAGTGACTCTTCTCGTAGCAAGTAAAATCTTCTGCCAGAGTGTTGTATTGTTATAACACAAAGACAAGATTGTGCACTCAAACTACATCTGAATTTATCTGATTTGCATAATTTCATTCTTGCTGTGCTTTGACTGTTGGCCAAAAATTATTTACTTTGAACAATCCATGATGACTCTTGTAAAGGGATTCAGTTCTCCTCCAGAAATCCGCATGAAGGTTTTTGAGCAAAGAGACCAAAGAAACCAAAAATAGAAAATTAAGCATACGACATGAATTCCTGCTTTTTTTCTTTACTGCATGTATAGATATAAGGATTAGATATGTAAGTGTGTGGAGATAATCACATGTTTGGCATGCTGCCCTTTTCTGCATTTCTAGAATGTGATGTTCACTTTATGGGAGGAAGAAGGAAGCAGGCAGTGACGGGATATATAAGATTCCCTGAGAAAGAAGCTCATCACTGATCCCTCAAATCCTAAGTGGAGTGCAGAAACAATCTGAAAATCCTCCGGCTCAATGGCAAACCCTGTGGAGATGGTTTATCAGTGTAACTGCAGGTATTCTCTGGCCTGGAGGACTTGGCACTGGCCTTTCCATGCTTTTAATAAAATAAAATGAATAAATGAGTGCATTGGCAGCTTTGTTTTCATTATCGTGAATAATTTTGCCTTTCTAAGAACAGTGGGAATACCGGCACACCTAGCTGGCTTGTATAGGATGTGACTGGGATAATAAGATTTACAAATGACCATATATGGCTTTTTGTTTTCTATTCGGCGGTTTAGGTTGACAGAAACACACTTTTACACCCAGACAACTTGCAGCAAAGGAATTCAGCATCCATGTCTATGGCTTCTAGAGGTGCTTTCTGATCTTTAAAATGTGGCTATACGCTTCTGCACAAAATCTGCTTTGTTAAATTTAGGGAAATACTGAGATCCTTATTAAAAGAAAATGTTGCTAATTGAGAAGAGTCCCCTGGAATTGTACTGTTTACCATCTGTGTTGTGTTCAAACAACAGACTGTATGTAAATATGGACAACGCATCCCCACTTCCGTGAATTGGCCAAACTGACGCTAGTTTCCCAGGGATATGGGTGGCGCCATCTTACGAGTTTGGAGCCTGCGCACTACGGTCCAAGAGTGCTGAGCCGTGTTCTCAATGACCCGCCCACACGTTCTCCAGACTCACTCACGTTTTTGTTTAATTAATACAGCATTCTACCACCACCAGTTACAAATGTTGGATTATACACTGTACTCATTTTTTTCCCCAACTTTTGTAGTGGTCAGCATTGTAGTCATCATAATGTCAAATCCCGTTTCTGTAGCATCACTCATAGCTAATTCTGAAACTTATCAGAATAAATGACACTTGAGTATGCAGCAGTATTATATTAATTAGTTAAAATGACCGAAACAATCCTTGAAAAAAAATGGGATTTGTATTTAATGTTTTAGTTTGGCCCAAATCCCACCCACTAACTTTATCTATGACCTATACTGCAGCCAGTCACCAGGGGGAGCTCTATTTGCTTTGGCTTCACTTTAAAGAAGGAGTTTCGGATGAAGTTATTACTGTACGTTAACACAGTAGCTGTTTTAAGTCTGACCAATTGCAGTTCAGTGTCTGTGGATTTTCAGAATTGACGTCCCATTCGAGAGCACTTGAATTCTTTGGCCTGGACAGCATGAACATACTTCACGGGCATGGTACTTTAGGTTTAAAAACTACTTTTCAGAGTGTGTAGCATATTTTATACCCAATCTTTGTGACTGACTGTTTTTTTATTGGTTTGGTTTATAATAGACTGTAGCAGAAGGTCATGAGTTGACAGGACTCTGATTGATGCCAATTTTAGGCCAATCAATTTTGACTAAAGAGGTCCTAACCTGCGAGGGACTGTCAATGAATCCTTGAAATTTTCCTGTGATGTGTTTTATCAGCAGGAAATTAGGAGACCTTTAACAGGTTAGCAGGGCATCCGCCCATAATTGTACAGGAAATTAAAAAAAAAAGAAAAAAGGTTAAAACCACAACCCCTTGAAAGTCTGTAAAACTAATTTGCACAAAACAAGCACTGTCTGCAGACGTGTCAGTGCAAAAAAAAAACAAAAACAACTGAGAGTCTTGTATCAGTTACGTATAGCTCTTGTACTCTCGAATGAATGGTGACCCGAGGTTGCATTCTCATTGATAGTCTATGGGACTTACTCAAGTTTAAAACAAACACACACACACACACACACACACACACACTCAGACAAACATACAGGACTACCTATTATGTTTAAGACACTGCAGACCTGAAAGGTGCACAAAGGTAAGACTTGGAGGCAACTCCTCCATTCTCTCAACAGCTCTTCTGCAAATGTGTGATGAATTAAAATGAGTAAGCCAGAGGTGGCCCTGACCTTTAGGAAATGTGCAGTCACGCTACTAAGGCATTTATCATTTTCTAATTAAGTTATGTGGCAAAAGCATATCTTGTGTGCCCAAAGTCTGTGGCGAAATGGGTCTCTATCAGTATGAAATTATTATAAAGCCATGTTTAATTAATGAAAATATGACCCAGGTGTCTGAGCTAATATATCAAAAAGAACATGCTATAGTCTCAGACTGTTCCATGGCAAAGGACAAGGGGCAAAGTAATGCGTTAGCTTGAAAATAATATAAGGGGAAACAAGCTTATTTTTGAACTCTGTCATGTGTGAATTTGTTTAACTGCATTTTAAGTGACTGCATCAGATTTTTATAGCTTTTGGGACTGTTTAATTAAAAAATGTTAAATGGACTGAGGGAGTGCACTGGCAGTGCAGAAGAGAAATAACTTACATTTCCAGCTCCCCCGTCTTTTGGCTGCCAATGAATAGATGTATACAGTGTCAGGCCAAATATGGAACAAGCTTCAATGCAGAACCTGAAAACATAAATATTACAGATGTGCAAGTAAGGAATAAACTTGTTTTCGCTTTGAAAATGTCTCATTATTCACTGCGAGACTCGACTGCGAGACTGTGTCTAAGGGTGGGGAAGTATGTAGCTGGATACATCAGAATCAATGATGAGATTTTTTATTTTTTTTTCCCCAGTATGCTGCTGTTGAAGGCATCGCCTCTTGGTCAGGTGTTCTGTTCACACAATCTTTTCATTTCAAATCCCTGACAGCAGCACCTGCATGTAAATAACACCCATATTATGTATAGGATGCCTGCTCCTGTCAGAAACCCATGCAACTATTCAGCACTGCCAGGTGGAAACCGTTACAGTGACAAAAAGATGCGGGTCTGTTTTGATGAGCAAGACAGAGCCACATTTTCAGTGCAGCTGCTGTTGTGTCCGAGACATCAAACAGATGTGCATTTAAAACATGAAGGACACCACCTCTACCCTCAATATTCAATATTGCCGATGGAGTTATGATGGGATCTGATGTGAGGAAGGGGGGTAGTCTTAAATAACTAATAGTTTACTGAACATCTTAAAAGTTGTATGCAGCATCTACGTGGAAATTAAATAACCTTGACTATATAATCTTTACTGTATTAAAATGGGATAATACAGTCATGTGTCATAAGACCCATTCATATCTACAATCCAGTAAAGAAGGTTGCTAAGAGAGGAAGAAGCTGAATCAATAGTCTGGACTAATTCTAACTATTAAGTGTAACAAAATGAGCCACTTATTGTGCGTTATGGTATTTTTGGCATTACTTATCGTGCAATATGCACAGGACAAAAATTATGATACGAACATGATCATTTTCTTCCAATCCTCCCTCGTCTGAGCAATAAATCACTACCTTTGGTGAATTTAGAATCCAAGCTCTGTTGACAGTCTCTTCAGCATTGTCAGCGTTCAATTATCAGGTTGTTTTGATTTCAGTTGTTGCTATATTTATGTGCGGCTGTACTGATCTGCGGCGCCATTTCCAGGCTATGATTTATTTCTTAGCAAGCCATTCTTGGCTTGCTAAGAAACCCCTGTCTGAAATGTCTAAGCATTCTTAGTGAGTGTACAAATCATTTGTAGGCATCACTGGCAGCACACACCATCAGATTATGACATGAACAAAACACCTGTACCCATTGTTTCCCATAGAAGCCCACACGCACCAGGGTGGGCATTAATCCAAGTTCGGATACACTTCTATTTCTAAACATCCACTTGTGATTTTATCGTATTTGTTCCCTGGATCAACACAACCTGGCTTTTGCACACTAAGTACATCTTTTGTTTGTCACATCTGGTGTGTGTTACAGCATTTTAATGAGTGTGCTGAAGAAATGTGAATGGTGTGTGAAGCCCTCAAGATCTGGAGACTTACAGCTGTTGTGCATGAGCTCCTTTTGCTCCAGGTAGGCTGTAATGTGTAATAACTTGCACAGACAGACAGGTTTTTGTTTTGTTTTATTTTCACACCGTGCCGTCGTCAGGTTTTTGACAAAATTCCAAATTGTCAGCAGTGAGGAATTCATCAGCTGTTGTTCTTGTCACACCAGAAAGCTCTTCGAAATGATCTCTGAAATTATTTTGTTAGCGACAAGGTGCCAGTCAAAACCAGGAACAAACACTGGGCCTCATGCATAAATCATGAAAGTGCACGGATTTCAACCTAAAACACACACACACAGTTTACATCTTGTAGCTTACCTCCCGTTTGTTCTTAGCCAAGATCAAAATTAAGCGACCAATTAAGAAAGCCAACTTAAAAAAGCAAAGGCAATATGCGAGAAATTGTGCACTTCAGCAGCTGAAGTAAGGTTGTCCTCAGGCTGTTCCAGCCATGTATGATTAAGGTAATTACGTCCATGCTCCAACCAAAACCACCTGCCATAAGGTCAAATTCTCAATCTGTCATTTGACCAACTTCCAGCAAAAAACGATCACCGTAGTTGGCGTTTACTGCTGACTGCCAAATATTGATGGCAAGATGAACCCTGATGGTGAGAATAGCAAACATTACACTTGCTAGATTCAATTCCATTTTATTCATGCAGAGTCAGCAACAATGCATATTTTCAGAAGATGCTCCGCAGACCGCAGAGCCTCAAACCCCCAGAGCAAACACTGGGGTGACAGTGGCAAGGAAAAAGTCCCTTTTGACAAGACAAAACTTGGAAACAGAAATGAACTCATCTAAATGAAGCATGCACGCAGCATATCATCATGGCTGCAATAGATGTCTAAGCGCAAGCTAAAGTCAGCATCTTGGTTGCACTACCATCTCTAAATACACCATCACAGGAAAGCAGGCATGGCTGTGAACTCGCCCTTATTTGCATAAATATCTCAAGCGCCTGAAAATAAAAAAAAAAATATTGATTGATGTTCTGGGGATTTCATAATGAAATATGTTTCATTTTCGGTCTTTATTTTAAAATGTATAAGCAGCATTTTAGATCCATGGTGTGGGCTGGGGATTTTTAAAAGCATGATAAAAAAAAAGAAAAAAGAAAAAGCCAGTGTCCAAGTATAACTGGAGATGGATTTAACACAGTCCTGTGGCTTTAGAAGCGCAGAAACTGGCTAAAATAAGAGCTGTGGTTTCATGCTTCTGATGATTACATCCAACTCATAATTAACCCCAATCAGATGATTAAGGAACTGCCGGTGGGAGTGGCTTTGTCGTGATGAGAATGAGACTTGCGATTCTGTTAATACAGAGGTCAGAGCCTATGACCCCTCTCCCACGCGGAGAGCACTGGCACACGACACAAGTGGCAGTTAATGGACGACAAAGTACACTAGAATCACCTAATTTCCCTTACAGCAGTAATCCGTAATCACCGTTAACATCAGCTCAAGTACCCAGAGGATTGTTTGGCCATCGCAAATGATAGGTTAGACTGGAAGAGATGGAACAGAGGAAATCAAAGCGTGGAATGAAATCACCTGATCTGAAAGAGGAGATGAGTTAAAAAAGAAAAATAATGAGCGTGTCAGAGTTCATTTGAAAGCTTTGTGTGAGTGTACTTCTACCTGTTGTGTGCCACAAGTGTATCAAGAGTATACGAGAATAGCAACAAACTGAAGTAGGGGTTCACGCTTGAACATTAACATTCATTTCACATTTATAGCACTTCAAAGATTTTTGATGGTGGTTAATGGCTTGTCACATAGGCTCTTAAAAATCTCCCACAGGTGTTAAACGGAAGAAGGTGTACGTAAGGTAATAGCATATGACTCATACTGTATTAAAACCATTGCAAACCCCTTTTGTTCTATATGAAAGCATCTGTATTTGTTGATGCTTTTCCCTTTTACTCGTCACCAGCCTCTACGTCTTCGTGTTTACAGTATTCCTTCAATTCAACAGCAGGTTGTTGAAATGAGAGAACGCTTTTTTTAAATTAAATTAAGATCCTTCGTTGGACGCACAGGGGAAACTTGACTGCGCATAATAAACCTCAGATTCCATTTAACCATCTTTCCTGATGAATCCACAACAAAATGGCGGGAACGGAGTACATGTCCATGAACTGATACTGCTGCTGCTAAGTCATACCAACTGATGTAATAAAAAAAAAACTCTGCACTGTGTGTGCTATCGTGAAGCATAGCAGNAAATAGCTAAACATTGACAGACATTTTTTTTTGTGCAGCCACTTAGTACTGACATTAAGCAATCACATGGGAGAAATCCATTTTCAAAGCACAAGCATACTGTTTTCAGGTCAGGTGCAGAGAGTCAATGAAAGAAAAAAAAAATACATGTTATAGAATAAAATGCTGCACTGTCTTCACCCAGTTTGAATTAGAGCCAGTCATATTTGGATAAGAAATTAGGAGACTGGGGGTGAGCCATGCCCAAACTTATCTGTCTTCGAGGACTAATATCTATTTAATTGTCAAATAATTTTCAAAAAGGACCAGCAGCACACTGACCAGAAAATGTAAATTAATCTACTGACGTCATCCTGTCTCGTGGATCATGAAATACTTGGTATTTCAGAATCAGAATCGTGTTTATTGCAACGCATGTTCACAAATACATGGAATTTCAGTGTTTGGTGCCATCAGTGTAATTAATAAGGACAGCATGGACAGAATATACAAAGAATATTACATATGTTAACAAATATGTAGAGAATAAAGAAGTCTGGATTTAAAGAAAGGAGGAACTGAACAGTTACATCAATGTTAATGCATGATTTCGTGCACAGTGTGCTACCGTAACACATGGACCCAGGTGATTTGTGTTTTATATCCACACTATCACACACTTCATACCAGTCACAAAGACATTTCATCCATACTGCTCACAGGCATATATTTAACAAATACATTATTATTTCAGAACCATATTTTGTTTTCCCCAATTGTCACACACCTTAGAGACCAGGTCTAATGAGTATTTTTTACTCTTATGAAGCAAAAATCTGGATTTTATAAATTCCAAACATGGAGTAATTTGTACTTGATCCAATACATCTGAGCTGCACAGATAAGCACACACTGTTATTTTTAGCTCTCCATGAGAAGTTAAGCTTGTGATAATGGCTTAATGGACCCGCAACAGCACTCTTACTGGATTCGTTTTTTTGCTCATATTAGCCCTGTCACTTTGTTAACTTGCAAACTGTAATGCATTAATTAGACAATTACCATGACAACTCTGTCTTTTTTTTACCAACATTCTTTTTATTGTTTTCACATTGTATCAAAGAAATACAAAAAAAAAAAAAAAAAATTACAAAGAATTACAATTACATGTTAAGAACAAACATGTCAACACCCCACCCCCGGTCTTTACAGGCTTTCAAGTTTCTGGTTGGGAATTATGTTAGTACATATAAGAAAAAATAGATATTATTAAAACAAACATTTCTGTGATATTAACCACTGCAAAGCACTACTGTTTACATGTCCCCAGACGCTTCCACCACATGAGACAAGTCAGTCCTCGATAAATAG
>JASGAT010373714.1:0-11777 GCA_030220025.1 Chelon auratus
AACAAGAAATATGGCTGTGAGTGGAGGTTTGGCTAATTTGTTTTTGTCCCTGGTGTGTGGCAGTCTTCAGCGGTGTGATATGGGATTTCTTCTTGTATTCTTAAGTCTACCTCACTATGTGCACAATCATAAACAGGCATTATAGTTAATATTTGTGGGCAGAAATAAAAGCATATTGCCACTGGATGTGTACTAAAAATGCAAGGACTCAAATCCAGTGGTCCGTTACAACTTTAAACCACTAGATGGAGCTATTATAAAACAGTCTTTGCCGATAATATGTTGTATTCATAAAAATCCTCACTTCACTCTCACATTTCTACCTTATTTAACCTTGACACATGCATGTATGCATAAACAGTACGTTATTGCTGTGAAATCAAGTAACAGACAAACTGGTACAACACTGAAACAAAATGACAGCATCCTAACAAAAATATTTAAACCAAAAAAGCAGCAAAATACCCACAGCGTACCCACTGCTTCCTGTCTGGGGAAAGAGCTGACCATGAACAGGCTTGCTTCACCAGTCACATATTGCACCATTTTTCACTGCTGCAGCTGGTTTCAATGTTAGCAATTTTCTTTCTTTGAAGTTTGCATTCACACTGCTTGAGTGCATCCTGAATTAGTGGTCCTTTGTTATTAAGTTTAAGATACTGTAAGAATCTTGAGTTCTACTGAGTGCTGCTCGTTACTGTTAAGATAAGTGAGCCCGCTCACATCTTATCATTAATTCAGCATAAGTGTGGAGGCATTGGCTGCAAAGATTGATCTTGCTTGACCGCCTCAAAGCCCTTGTGTTAGAGTTACAACATGTACCAGGAGTGCACTGTGACCAGGTTAAGACACTTCGTTGGAACAAAATGAAACCAACTGGAGGCGGAGCAGAGGTTAAATGGGTAGCTGCTATGAGATCACTTTGTTTTTGTTTCTCAATACCATCCTTTCAGGCTGAAACCGAATGTGGTTTAAAGAACTAAGCAGGCAAGTTAATGCACCCACTTATTGTGCAGCCAACAGTGACACACACAGCAGTTTTAAATACAGGGTAGACACTACGGCCCTTCCAAAGAAGATGCAAGTATCACAAAAATATGTATGTTTCAATTAAAAAAAAAGTCCTTTTACACACGCAAACAATAACATCTGGTTAACTGAGTAGCTACTGGCCTTTTTACCTCTTCACTGGCTTTGAAAACATAATCTGACACTTCAAAAAGTCACTGATTTGGGCAACTGCTGTCCACCTGGAGGCATCCTGCAAAAGTCTGGGCTGGAGTGGACAATGGGCACTCCTCCTGCCGACTGTCCCGTGGACCTTGGGTGACCCGGGGGAGACCCAGTGTACAACAGTGGTGCTGGGAAGGCAGAATGGTCTCTGGGGCCCCTAGCGAAAGGTTTAGAGTATCCGGGCGACATGGCTCTGTGTGTGCCTGAACAGCTGGCAGTGGCACACTGAATGGGAGTGAGTTTGTCAGCAAAACTAGGCGGAGGAGGGGGGATGATGGAATCCTCTACCCAGCTGTCCACTCCTTCATAGTCTGGCTCCTGAGGCAAACTGGGGATGGCACACAGCGAAGGAGGAAGAGGAGACGGGGAGGGAGGGATAAAGACGGGAGGCGGAGGCAGAGGACAGAGAGTAGGGTCGTAGTCTCTGCCAGTGGTATGTGGTGGGTTGCTGAGCATGCTGGGAATTTCTTCAGGGGTGGAGCCCAGCAGTCTGTCCAGGTAGCGATCATCGTCATCGACCTCAGAAAGGTTGTCGTACTGGGACGTGTTGGAAGGCCGTCTGTCCCCCGCAGACACCGGGACGTAAAGAGAGACTGGGAACTTAGTTGGCTTTGGGGGAGGTCTGGGAGAGGAGGAGGAGGAGGATGGTGTAAAGGCACGGTGAGGGGAGGGTATTGAGGGAGGAGGTTTTTTCTGAGTGAGGTCAAGAGACTTGGGGAGTACTGGGGATGGTTTTGGTGATAGCTTCATTTGAGTGACCAGTGTTGAGGCTGAACGTGGGGATGGAGAGTTGCGCCCGGTCTCTGGACCAAACCCAGCTACAGCCCCCATACAGGGTGACTGACCGTCCAAAGGCATTTCATCACTCTGATCGGAATAAAATAAAGGTGGAGGCGGTAGATCTGGAAGATCCATGATTTCCTCCTCAGTCTCCATTCTAAGTGGGTCCAAAGAAGGGGGCTCATAAGGTGGAGGCCAATCCAAAGGCTCTTCCTGGGTCTCTGGATCTCTGGTCTGGTTTTCCTGTTTTCCTTCATCTCGGCTAAACTTTGGGGAAGACTCCTTCACATCTCTGATCAAACCTACCTCAATGCAGGGCTTGTCTGCTTTTGGAGGTAATGGTGGTGCTCGGCAAGGCCTCAGGGGAGAAGGCGTTCCTTGTGTGTGGACCACAACTGGGTCTGGTGAAGGCAAAGAGGGTGTGTTCGCCCTGGAGAGGCTTTCAGAGTCCTGGGGTTCAGCAGGGGAAGGAGTCTGACGTAGCGGGATGCCATCTGCTTGCTGGGTCTCTGCACTGGGCTGACTGGGAGGCTGAAGATTTATTCTGACTTCCAGAGGAGATTCAGGCTGCAACGGCAGTAAGAGAACTGGTCTTTCTTGACCCAGAGGCTTCTTTGGCAGCTCGTCTGACTTGGCTAAAAAGGGAGAATGCAAAGAATGTATCAGACCAAGAGGTGAAGGAAAAAAAATAAAATAAAGCCGATAAAAGAACACAGCTGCACCTGGAGGAGCTTGATCCAACTTTTTACTGCGTAGCTCGGACATTGCAGCTTGTAGCTGTTCAATCACCCCATCATCAGGCAGGAAGAAAGAATCAGCCAGCTGCTCCTGGAGAAAGTCCCTCATCTCCTCTAACTGAAGCTTCTGCAGGCGCTCTGGTTAAACACACAGCAGACACACAAAACAGAGGCAAATCTATGAAGATAAACAGGTAACATCAATAATATGATGAATAGAAACTAGATTGTTAAAAGCAGTTATTCAACACCAGCCATTACTTTAAATAACTAAGAAAGCAGTGGCCAGTCAAACTAGTTGTTTAGCAAGAAATCAGCCAATATGTTGAGACAATGCCTGTGTATCCAATGAAAAGTCAGCTTTTGATTCTTCTCCACAGCAACAAGCCTCTCGCGTTATGTAAGCCGCCATCCAGTTAGGAGGCAGCCAGCCGAGTGGAAGTAACACTCACTGGTATAGCAACAGCAGCCATTGCTGTATCTGGGTACAAAGCTGGCGTGGCTCGTTTAGTGCAGCATGCCATGTGAGGATAATGTAATCAGCTTTATACTCACTTTTGTGTAACTTGAGGGTTGTATAAGCCATAGCCGATAGCAGCTTCTCCCCCTCCAATATGTAGATGTCCCATAAACGCAGAGTGAGGGTGAAAGGGGTCTGTTATGTAAGACACAGCAGAGGATAGTCAGTCTGATCAAAAAATAATACAATACCCCACCAGATCTAAAACATCTGGAGGCGAAACATGCAAGCTCTTTGATAAGATGAGGAGTACTCACTCTGTCAATGAAACATTGGAAAAACCATTTGGTGGTATAAATCCCTGTTGTCATCTGCTCCTTGTCCTGTGGGGCAGGAATTAATGAGAAACCGTCTCTATGGGAAGTCGCTCCTCATAATTTGTTCTCAGTTATAAATCTCTCTTTCCAAATACTTCTGACTCTTACATCAGCAGCAATGTGCTTAACACGTGATCCTTTGCGCCATAAATTAATCAGATGATGAAAAATGACCCGATTTAAGGTCTGTGACCTTGTAAGCAGCCATAATGTGGCTCAGCAGTCTAATGCATGGAGGAAAAGCATCAGTCATACAGATGTGCTGGAGCTCACCATGTGTTTCTTCAGTTTAGGCATCATTTTGGAAAGGATCAGGTCATGGTGGGCCTGCAAACGGTGCAGCTTGGGGAATCCCGGGATGAAAAATCCTAGCAGAGAGAAAAATCAACAGACCATAAATGGAATGCGGTTATGACAGAGGCGCAGTATTTAAAAAATGAATCAAATCTGCGTTGGACCAATCAATAAGTATATTAGTGAGACCAATTATGCTCCAGACATTAATCAGCATGACTACATTTCTTCCTCTGTCTCACCGTGCATGGAATGCTTGCTGTTGGTAAGGAGCTGGGACAGAGCCCAGAAGGCATCTTCTTCGTTCAGGTACATGAGCAAGATGGCAGCGATCTGACTCATCCCCTGGCAGTAGCTCACCTCCTGAGGGTAGAGAAGAAACCGCTTCAGTTAAACAGAATGGGCAAATGAAAGGAACTATTCATAATTTAATAGAGCACGCACACACACACTCACGCAGGCCAAGAGAGGAGGTGAAGGAGACCACCTGAATGTCTGATGTAGTCTGAAGGCAGACTGTAAAAGTGTGTGCTGCTACGGTATTATAAACACTTAAAACAAAGGTTGTTCAAATATTTACGGTAGCCCAACGTACATTCTCAATAATGTACTGCCTTTAGCTTGCAAAAGTGATTCACACTGAACAAGCCCTCGTCAGGCACATATGTACAAACACAGACAAACATATATGGTATAATATGGTATTTGTCCATATTAAGGCTGATTTATGGCACGGCTACAAATGGACACTCCAAGTTATCCTTTCAAGGAAATACAGTAAATATAATTAAGGGTTACAGTGATGTTAAACTAGCATTCTTCACATTCTTCTCTACCATCACATAGACGAAAAGGACAAACACCCCCCTACCCCCACCCCCCATCTCTCTCTCGGCTCTCCCACTGACCCAGTTTCTTACGAGCTGTGTGTGAGAAGAGAGGAAAAAGGAAAACGGGAACGTCACATGCCTGTTTCCTCTGCCTCAAACGCCTCTTCCCTCACAGGAACTGACTACACAACCCAATCAGAAAAACTATAATGAGGTAGTGTGTGGTGATGCACTGTGCTAGAGACTGTATTTACATGGTCATGTTTCCATCTTTTCCGACTGGCAGCAGTTAAGGCAAGAAATTACCCAAAAAATTTATACATGTTGGTTGATACAAATGTTCACGACAAGATACAAGTCACGAATGCATTCGGTAGATTACTGAAGGCACACGCAAACACAATTCCTGCTCAGTTGGAACAGCTGGATTTCACTCCAGATGGAGACTCTCTGGAGAAAACACAGTGGGACTCTCAAGGAGCTGCAAGTAATCCTCAGTACATGTCTGTCCTCAGATTCCATGACTGCAATTCAGACGCAATACTGTAAAGCAGACTTGTAATATTTTACATGGAGAATCCTACTTCAACCCGACTGAAATCATATTAGAGATTCCCTAACCCTAATTTTAAGGATTACACGGACAGAAAATAACATGATGTGATAAACCAAAACATCGATCGAAACTTTTCATATGTCATCTACTAGAAATAAAGGAAGGAGAAAAAGGAGAACAGAAAGAAAGACAAAATGCAGAGGGAAATGAAGAGGTAGCACTAGAAAAATGGGGACAAGTGCATTTATCAATACCAAGTAGGCAAAATTCAGACTTAGTACTTTGACAAGTTCAACTCTGAAGTGCAAACTCTGGAGGACACGGAGATACAGTACGGTTATTCTGTACTTTGAACAGCAACATGCTTGTTGACATTTCTAAAATGCACTCTGGAAAGCCTGCCTGTCCAATGTCCACACAAGTTACCTCCCGATGTATCCTCGATATACTGAGGTTACTGAGGCTATAATGAAACCGGGATTTTTATTCTGATTGGTCCATGTAAACAAGGCAAGTGACTAGATATCGGAAATAAAATTTAAGAAAATGACATTGGCGTACCAGTTTTCTGAACGTTTGTCTCAATAGCTGAAGAGCAAATGATCACCACTGGATAATGTCCTGATTGAAACGTTTAACCAATTAAAAAACACATGTAGTGTCAGAAGGGGAACTTAGTCTATCGATGTAAACACTCTGCATGGATGTGGGTTCACTGGTGGTCGGACTGTGTTGCTGCACATTCAGGCTGAGCCACACTCATAAATAAAAGATCTCACCCGGGGCTCTAAGAACAAATGAGAACAGATGGGTCGAGAGTGCTTTGCCTGTTCTTTTCGGTACGGAAATGAACCCACTTGACGGCCACTGATGTGCTGCCTTTTTTTCTCCCCCGCCCTGTGTACACAAGACTCCTCCAATATTATGTAACACAATCTCAAGTATGCACACACAGAAACTCACTCACCGTGTTGTAGACAGAGTAAGCTGCTAGCACATGAAACAGGGCCTGCTGCCTGCAGAGGGAACAGAAAACCACCAGTTAAAACAAGGATGTGATTCCTCAGCGACAATCGTGCAAGCTGAAACAATGTGTTAGAGAAGAATGGAGTTAATCAAATGAAAATTCCCCAAGACCACATGAGTAATTATTTCTCAATCATCTCATGCCGAAATTATCTCCATCAATCAGCACACACGGAATAAAAACAGCTGCAAATATTTACGGGGAGTCGTGGCTTCGTCTTAATATGCTGTATGCCTGCATCATATCATCCTGGTAGTGTTTAACATTTAATTTAACATTCAGGTTTTAATGAAGAGCGTGTGTGAATGGACGTCTGTGATCTGTTAGTGCTGCACCAAATTTATTTATTTAATCTAAATTGAATCTTGTGTTTAGCGTGAGTTTATGCAAGCGAGGAGATACGCGAATATCAAAATTTCTTGACTATGTTTGCAGCTTCTATCCAGTTGCTCCGACTGCAGGGTTGTGTGCTGATTACATCTGGAGTCTTAACTGTGTTAGACTGTGAACACAGGGCAGCCATTGTGTGTGTGACTGCGTACATAAGTGGTGTGGGGGTATTAATGAATATAATGTAGAGGATGTCTCCCCCCCAGGCCTCTGTAGTAACTACATGTCATATAGACGGAGACAGGAAAGTGGCTTTAAATAGCTGTCAGTGTCTCAGCGTGAGTGAGACAACTGTTGACTTGCAGGGAAGGAGTGGGCAGACAAGCAGGATGGAGTGGTGTTTTGGTGTGTTTGGACTCGGTAGCTCTGAAGGGGAAGTACGAGGAGGGAGCAGGTCATGCACTCAGAATTAAACTAATAGCAACGACTGTCCAAAACAAATACAATAAAACAGAAGATGGTGTTCGTCTTTGGAACATCATGTGATATATGATTCACTTATTTCTATATTTATTTGTGTTTTTACGCTGTTGTTCTGTACATGAACGCTTGATGTCGGTGCACATTTCTGTATGAATGCCATTTCCTGTGGGGCTTTGTGCACTGACAGGAAGGCTAATAAAACACAGAGAGGAGGAAACCCCCACTTTTGTATTCATATGCGTGTGTGCGGGGCTGCTTCAAGGTTTAGGCCATGGGTCACGCCCCACAGGAGCCTCAGTGAGAGCAAACCTGAAAGTGTGAGGTGAGAAAGAAAAACAAAACAAGAACATAGGAGAAGACTTTGAAACAAAAAAGACATTGTTTATGAAAACTGACAACACCATGTCACTTATTTGACCCTCATCAGGACAGGTAGGTCATCGGGAGTGTTTGCTTGGATAAATGCTTCAGATGGCAAAAAGGAATCACAGACATTGTTGCACAAACTGATCCACACAGAGGAACTTACTTGACTCCAAAGCGGTCCATGAACATGATGTGGTTCCTGAAGGTTCTGTTGATGTCCAAGTCGATCTGCTTGATCTCTGTGGAGTAGCTACGAGCCTGCTGCTTCATTTTCTGAAGAAAGAAGAAGATATTTATGTTGTAAAACATAAACGCACAATATCTACACTTATTGGAAGTCTTTTCAGCTTTTAAAGTCATACCTCATATTTCCCTTCATTCTCTTGTTTAACTTTCTCTATGTCCAAAAGCAAGGCCCACGCCTGGCCTCTCAGCTGCAGAGGAATACCTTTATATACACGCTTCACCAACTGAAACAACATGTGAAAGAGACGGAAGAACAGATATGAATAGAGACTCTCTAAACATAAAGAGACGTCTTCACCACAGCCACCCTAGAGAGTTAACCCTAGAGGGTTGTGCATGAATGCTGCATTATGGGATGTAGCCCTCTCTTGAATGGCAAGGACTCATCCCATGCACTTATGTCCTTGCTTTAACTGTCTAGACCAGACAGAAGAGAGGGATAAAAGACTGACGTTCTTAAAGGGGGAATGGAAAACAGATTAAAAAACAGAAATGGAAATAATACATCACATAGCTGAGTGTAAAGAAGAAAAAAAAGGAAGCGAGGGCTAAATTGAAACGGTATGTTGGTGTATGGCTATTGACCTTTTCACTGTTCCTGTACTTGTCCCATTTCTTCACCATCTTCAACCATTTCTCCACTCGCTCTATCTCCAGATGCTTTTGCTGGGGAGAGGAAAGATATACAAACATGCGGTTCACTGCATATGTCAAAGGGCACGTATATTATATATATTTACATTATATATACACATTTGATATGGAAGGTAAAAGTCTGAACTGGCTATCAAGCAAAGAGGTCCATACCTTCTCTTCAAGCGCACTGGGTGTTGGCAGTTCTTTCTCACTGTGATGCAGAAATACAAAACACGTGTTAGAGAGGATCATTTAAATAAGACGCCATGGAGATGAGGACAGTAGCAGTACCAATGAAGGTTAGGCTGCAAAGATGAAGCTGTCACAGTTTTAACGTTACTTACTGCAGGAAGCCAAAGCGGTCAGTGACTTTATAGATGCTGTAGTCAGCATCCTCCCATGGGTCAATGCGGACACCCTCCTGCCTGCCCTGAAACACAAACACACACACACATGTAGTCCACTTCTGTCCCTAAAGTTTCAGCGCATTCAATTTGACATTTGTGAAAATCCCTCAGAACAGCCTGGTCTGAAATGTTTCACTAATCAGTTTAACGGGAAAATCTTAGCGTATAATAACCATGCATATGCTTGACTCAATCATTTCCCTCTGGTTGGAATAAACACATTCCTTCTGTGTATGTTGGCCCCACATGTAAGCATCAAGCGATGTGATGAGTTTAAATATGGGCCAGAATTATGAATTATGAAGTTAAGATCAGTGGCCATCGTCTATTGAAAGAATTGACTAAAGTTTAGGACAAAAAAACAGCTTTGTTTCCATCTATTATTATATTTCCTGCAGATTCAAGCACTTTGAGCTTGTCAAATAACTGTAAATAAAGATTTATCATTTTATATAGTGTCTTTGTAGACAGTTAAGTTGGAAATAAATCAGAATGATTTCAATTGGGCTGAAGAAATATTGTCCATATAAATGGAGCCAATTACTGCCAGAAGAAATATCTATCTTGCTAATTCTCCCCTTATTACTGACGGATGACACCTAGCTGTTTTAAGCGCGACTACAGATTGGTCACTGCACAAGGCCATCACCCTCACACTTTATACTATTGTATACACACTTACCTTGTCATATTTAGAGATGACTTCAGCACGTTCCTCTGCTATCAATGCGTCTATGTCCTTCTTCATGTCAGAATCTAGAAGAAAGCAGAGACAAAATGCAATCAGTATCATCAGTGTGCTACCATCGAATATATCCATCAGTAAGAACTTTAACATGCCTAATTTGGAACGATGCAGCCTACCTCATTTGTTTGTTGTTTTAAAATAAACATTACATGCTACAGACTATAAGGAGCAGGCATGAGAACAAACAAGCCACAGGCCATCAGTAACTTCCTGCTAAAATACCTAGAACTTCAGCCAGCAAAGAGTTTGCTGCCATTAGACGACGGTTTGAGGTAAAAGATTCTCAACTGATAGTCAGTTTTACACTGAACATTAAATGGTTATGTGTTAGAAATAACAGTCAAGGAAGTGTATAATATGTATTACGGAGGACTATATAGGAGCTAGTTAAAGGATTTTGATGAGGTGTTGTGTTGTTCTTCTGGTTTTTGTACAAGATAACATCTGATTGTCATTTGCTGCTTGATGATTTTCAAAATATCCCAAACGTAACTAAATCTGAGTCTGTAAATCCAATTAATTCGTCTGCCAGGGACAGCTCAGCTCAGACTCCAAGTAGATCAGAAACGGTTTAGACTGAATGTCTAAACATCTCGCAATAACAAATAATCTGCGCTATGAAATGTTTCCAAGCTTTTTTTTTTCCTTTCCTTAAGTTTGGGATGTGCAAAAACTGTGTAAAACAGCCCAATAATCCTCTCAAGTGTCTTCAGACACAGAGATTTATAACTTGATTACAAAGTATTTGTGTACTTGAGGGTTAATTGCAGGCTACATATCAAATGTGATGTAGACTGACAGTCACGGAACTTTATGGTTCTAGCATTTGTGTGCGTGTACATGTATGAAGCTATTTTAGTATCCATCAGCGTGCACACAAAACCACACTACGACTAAATCACATTGCTTAGAGGCAAGGAGGCAACTGACTAGCTTGAGCGCAAGAGGATAGATGAGGCCAGGCCCCTAGCGAATTCCAATGCTCCTGGAGCCCTCCTCCCTTTTTCTCATAGTATAACCCTGACTCCAGGTTGACCCTTCAGCTTTCCATGCCTTCATGTGTTCACGGCTCGGCTGTTTAGCAGCTGCCAGGGCTGAATAACTGCTCAAAAGACAACAGCCTCGCAGCTCATTCTGCCAGATCAGCATCTGTTTGGATATGAAGAACACAGTAGCTCTGCCTAGCAGGCACAGTGAATGAAGGGAGATGAAAGAAACACACAGGCCGTAGAGAATGTGGATTAAGAACAACCCATTACTATGTGGTGTTTATTTAAAGAAACAAGATAAGACAACTAGGCCTTTGTCGCGCTGAAGTCGTAACACTGTCACAGGACTGATGAAGTTGTGCACAGTAAGAGCAAGAAATAGAGACATTTAATGTGCTTTTAAGAGAGTTCTTTGACCTTTCTTTTAATGTTGTACTTCAGAACCACTCAGTGACTTTCTAAAACTCAACATACAACCCCATAGCAACAAATGCATGGCTGAAAAACACTTTTACTGATGCTTGAGAGCATGTGTAGCCAGCTGAGGCCTCAGGCTGCATGTCTGGCATTCCTGTCGGCAACAGGTGTGAGGGCACCTGTCGCTTCACACAAAAAAACTTTTAACTTTTCCCTACACACCACTACGCTTTGGAGACATGTCGTCAGAAGGGATTGCCTCAAGATAATTTAAATCTCAAACTGAAGGCACAGACAAAGAAGGTGTCAAATTGTCAAATAGTCACACCTAATCATTGATGATATTAGTAGTATCATCTACTCTTCACCATCAAAGAAGCACCTGTTAAGACAAGAGTCTCTTGTCTTAACAGGTGGCCAGTGAAACCAGACCACTGAGCAAATGGCCTCTGCTGTTCTATGCTTTCTTTTTTACAATTTCCCTTTTCTCATCCATCTCAGGTCAGGCTATTTTAAGGCATCAGCGTGTTTTTTTCCTGAGGTTTTTTCCCGCTGAGTAAGCAATCTGTCAGGTGGTGCCATTAGCCTGGCTCCAACCTCGCCTACTTCATATGATCACGAAACTTCATGCACAGGCTACATGAAAAAGGTGTGAATAAATAAGTACGTAAATGCAACTGAAATCATGTCTGATCTACATTGTCCTTTTACATCTGAGCTGATATTGGAAAGTGTAAACTTTTTAAAACAAAGTAGGCAACCAAAATACTTTTATTAATGCCACTGCCCATAAATTACATTAAAACCCCTGTTTTCTTGTCTTGAATAGATTCCCAGATCAATAATTTTACCAAATTAAGA
>JASGAT010373721.1:0-11837 GCA_030220025.1 Chelon auratus
TGTAAGTTTGTTGACATCTCTGCTTTCTGTTTCTGTTATCTTGTTATCTTGAGCTTTGACAGTATATGGCACTAGAGTCCCATGAAGCCACCGCTGAAACTGAAAGAAACGTGTGTCTGTGTGTGTGTGAGAGAGAGTGCGACTGTGAAAACATTCCTCCTCAGCTCCAGGGTGATGAAGAGGTTAAGCCAGCCCCTCTTCGCTGCGCTCTCTGTCGGTTGCAGCCCACCAGCAGCAGCCCAGCTGCCTCCTTCCTCTGCAGCTCCAGTCCCACTTCAAACAGAGGCTGAGCTCTGGTCAGAAATGGACGCATCCAAACTTTAACTTTCAGGTCTCCCGCCTCCTCCTCCTTCTCCTCCTCCTCCCCTTGACTCTACCACCGGCCCCGCGAACGCAAAAGCTCCACTGGCAGCCGCGGACGCATGGGAATCTAATTTAGCTCCAATTTTCGGTCAGTCGGTCAGGTCTGTGGAGGCTATTGTTGCGTCGCTGCTCCCTGGGTTTTGTGGTCCACTCATGCGTCGGGAATGCCATGGCCGCTCCGAGCGCACAGCAGCAGGATTATTTCAGATCAGTGAGCAGCGAGTCCACCACTTACATGATGGTCCCGGCCGGCGGACCCAACGGGACTGGGCGCCGGGAAGCCCCGTCCAAGATGTGGGTGGCGATGGTGGTGATTGTGGTGGTGGTACTGCAGATCGCCTCCACGACGGGGCTCTTTGTCTACCTGAACATGTCCATATCACAGGTAAGAGGTTCCAGCTTCCACGCCCGAGCTGTTTGTTTTGAAACACTTTTACACCTTTGTGTGAACTTTGTTGCCTTGACAGCGAGGCGAGGGAAACATTTAATGCAAATCATTTTTTTTTTGCGCATGGAACTGACAAGGGATTTCAAGGAATGGTCGTAGAAGCTGGCCAAACTGTGCGCAGTGTTATGTGTTGGATATTACAATAACATCCTAAACAGTCACTAGAGAAATCTTAAAGCATCATTAATGCTGTTTACAAGAGCTTTGGCGAAGTTTGCCCCTGCAGCTTGACTTGCCAGGTTCTTGGGAAACAGCTTTGTCTGAACAGACGTGTTGAAACAACCCGGAATTTGCAAGCAATCCTCGGATGGGACAGGAGGATCAGCAATCTGTCTGTCCTGCCCTGGCCTGGCCTGTCCTGTCTTGTCCAGCAACGCCGATCGGACCGAGCGGATTCAAGTGCGTGCGTAAAGCAACATGTTGAAGCCATTTGGGTAGGCAGAGAGTAAAGGGAGGCTGTAGCGCTGGGCTGCTTTTAAGTGGGTTGCAGATGTGTGCAGGGGTGAAACATTCGAGGCGATGACTGAAGCACTTTGGTGTGCCTCGTGGTGCGATTTAAGCCATGTTTTTATCCCCTCGAATAATCATTGTAAATGAAATACCACTGTAGCAAATTGCAATATATCTGAAGGTCTCAACCATGAAATTAGCCCGGTGCAACCGCTCCACGTTTTAGCAACACTGTGAAATCTCACCTCAGCTTAAGTCTGATTACTTTCTCTAAAACTAACCAGATCTATTTGTGCCGCTGCAGCAGCTACTCAAAGCCCAAACATGCAAAGGTTATTTTGCCCCGTTGCAAACCTAAGTGCCTCAGTGACATGTTGCTCATTGAGTCCCAGCGGGGGGAAAGTACAATGATGACAAGTGAACTTAAGCAGTGTTGTTATAGTTCCCTGCAGAATCTCAAAACATCAGTGAGATAAGCTTTTCAGTCAGCAGAGGTTCACTGCCCGTCCTCCTCCTTCTTACTATTGTGGATATTGTGGAAAAGCAATTTGACTGATCCACTGAGGACTTTGAAGGAGCGCAAAGCGTGACGTGAGGTATGAGCGCTGCGCGTGGTTTCTGAAAACATACATACAAGTTTGCATAGGTTTGTACTTTCACACGTCTGCAGAAACAAAGTCCACTTAAGGGGTGGCAGGATTCTCGCAAAATCGTGCGGGAATCAGTCTGCCCGGCTACAGGCTAGGTGTCGGCCCAGTCACTGTCACAGTTATGTTTTAGGGGTGACAAAAAAAAAGTTTGTGTATCAAAGCTAAATCACTTTACTGAACTCTAGCATTCCGCTGATGAGCAGAATTAAAAAGGCCTCATGTAACCACCTCAATCAGGACAGACTGGTGTGATCGGAAGGAGTTACAAGAGGGCTGGTGTAAACCTTTGAGAATCTGTTAAACAGGAAAATATCAGCTCCTAATAACCATGGAAACACTTGATCTGATTGTTTCTCTCTGGCTCGAATAAATCCATTCTCTCTGAGCACGCTTGCTCCACGTGGGGTAAACATCTGGTGGCGAGTTCCAAGACTGATAGAAACATGGAGTGTTAGAAAAGGTGACCAAGCCGAACATCCAGTCTTGGTCATCTTCTTCTGCGTAGTGATTGATGTCATCATTTCATTTAGCGTCCTTGTAAACAGATCTAAGCGGAATGTTTTCATTTGGGAAGTATTGTCCAGGTAAATATAGAGAGACCATCCGGAGCGTGAGGTCAGGGATGAGGGGAGCTGCCGCACGATCCTGAGGATGCATGGATCCCAGCAAGAGGCCCGGTTAAAATGTAACCTTACTCTGTCAGAGAGAGGACATCGGGGCTTCAGTGTCCTGCATGTCTACATGAGAACAAACACCTGTCAGATACAGTGAGTCATGTATGGAAGAAGAAAAGTAAGATCTTACCGCTAGTTTCATTCAAAACAGGTGTGACACATTTTAGGCATTTCTCTTTTCTTCTGCCCTTATATTCCAAATCGACTTACAGTTAGTATTAAGACATTAGGACTGCAGCGTGCACAGATGTCTTTTTTTGTTTGTTTTTTTTAATTATTGAAAAGGTTTAATCTGCCTTTTTGGGGAGCCAGCACGGATGAAATCAAATCAGCTAAAAGAGAAAACATCAGACACTTCTACCTTCATATCCCTTTGGGAAAAGTTCAGACGTATAGCTGATCAAAGCATCGTAAAAATCTGGATGATTTTAGAGTATTTGAGTTAAACAGGACGAGGAGGGCTCACAGAGAGGAGATCCAGGGCAAATATACAGTGTAATACAATGTCACACTGCATTAAATATCCAAATAGCGCTGGATTCCATGTTGTTTTCTCTATTATTCAGTTAGGTTGTGCCTATTAGAGGCATGGATTTAGATTGTCAAACAGAAGTTGTTGCATTTTCTCATTATTATTCCAGTTTTAATCTAAATGTTTGACCTTTTTCTGGCCTGAGAGAGAAAAACACAGTATATGAGACTGTGGCTGGGTCTTCTTCCCTCCTGTATCAGAATATGCAGTTGCTGATAATGATATTTACTTTAATGATGAGATAAAAAGGGAAAGCGGGCGGAGAGGTTCATTTGTAAGTCATCAAGTCAACTTCGACCCGTCTTCTTTTTTTCTTTTTTTTACTTATTTATTTATGCGTCACAGATAGCAGGAAACCACACAAGGAATAGTTTGGAGATGATACTGGACAGAGACAAAATGAAAAACACTGAGCTATGTGCCCGCCTGTGGGGAATCCCCCGGTTCTCATGCGAAGGCTGGTTATTTTTAATCTGGAAACAGGCGTCGCTTTGAGCTGCTGCGGAGTTAACACCCCGTGGCCGCCCCGGTTTTTAAGACAAAAGATATCCGCAACAATGAGCTTCACACAAAGAGGAATTCTCCAGCGTTGCCTCAGAGCTGCGGCATTCAAACAAACCAACAAATAGCCACATGTAAACACAGTAAACATGCCGGCTTAATGGGCGTGAGTTCTTAGAAGCTGCAGAAAGCATGTCGGGCAAACCTGCCGTACACTTTGGACATAAATATACTTTAAAAATGTGGAAAACAGGTGAATACAAATTAAAGCATTTATCAGAAGCAGAAATAAATCCAGTTATTAATCAGATCCTTAACGAACAAATAACTTTTGTGCAGTTTTTAAGCACTAGTGCTGCTAAATTAAGTATATTAATTTATTACCAGGTCAATAAAATAATGTATGAAATTGTTTATAGACTAAATAATTAATCATTTCCTCTAAAAAATAAAATAAAATTGTAATTTGTCTTTAATCAAATGTCGCAAAGAAATAATCAAACCTATTGATTTCTCAGCTTCACTGACCCCAAAAACTTTAAATGAGGTGAAGGAACTGAAGAATCCCACAGACTTTACTAACAATGTTTCAGCAAGTCAGAGATAATAGCTTCACGTCTGTTGATAAAACCTTATGGAGTGAAAGAACATCACGGAAGCTGCGAGATGCAAAGGCATGTCTCTTGACATCTGAAGAGGTTGGGTGCTGTGTATTTTTGAGTTATAGTTCCATTATCTTCTCTTCAGTGGGTTAAAATGAATTGTATCATATCTAAGAAAGGTGTTTCATTTGATAGACTCAAAGTTCAGGGGTCATATAAGGAAGCTTGCTTTATGTTGCCTCATCTGTTTGCGTCGAAACTCGACGTCTTGATTGAAGTCGCAAACCTTCACAGCCTGACCTTTGTGGTTCTTCTGCCATTTGTGTTGATACGTGTGAAATGAGGGATTTGTGTGATTGACATCCCACTTCTTAGACTTTACGGTCCGTTTTCATTAGTGTTCGGATTCTCTGATAGGTCCTGACGTGCAAGTACACTGGGTGCATGTGTGTGTGGTCTGATTTACACAAAGGTTTCACTCTGTGTGGGTGTTTGTTAGGGTGTGCGTAGGTGTGTGTGGTCTGCTCAGCACAAAAGATCTGCAGTTTCTGAATTTTCCTTCTGTGTTTGTGTGATTTAAGTGTGTGTGTTTGTGTGTTCTCATGATCTGGCTTGTGATGACCGGATGACCTCCAAGCACAGAATAAAAATGGGGGAAATCCTTTAAAAATATTGACAAATTTTAGCTCGACAGAAGCTTGGGGTTCTGGTTTAAGGCCAGATTAATGCAAGGTTAAAGGTTAACATTACAAGACAAGTTGGGAAGCCAGACAGGAGCAGCTGATCTGCTACCAGAGGATCTCAGTTATTTGATCTCGGTTCTTTGGGGTCTATATATATTTACGTTTCAAATGTGGTAAATTTATGGGCACTCGTCATGTTTTGATCCCGTGACCTTGTTTTCCAAAGGTGGCTTCAGAACAGGCCACTCCTCTCAATAACAACAATGGACGGATGAGTCACTTCAGCTGACAGCCGACAGGTAGAGCTGCAGGTATTCGCTGGTTAATTGACCTGTCAGTCTGCAGAAAACGAATCAGCAACTATTTAGGTCATCAGTTGTTTGTGACTTTTAAGCGTCAACTTGCAGCTGCTTAGCTCTGAAGATGTTTCCGTCTTGCATCAATACCTTTTGACTGATGGTCATACAAGTGAAGGAGTATTTCAGGTTGGTTTATCACAAGTGGATATGGTCAGGACATCGCCTTGCTTGATTTTTTTGGTGATATTTTCCTGAAAGAGCCAGGAGCTTTGGATATAGCTTGTATTGCACCCATCAGCTCACACTGGCCTCCGTCTGAAACAGTTGCAAAGCTGTCCCTCCACTCACAGGTTTAAAGCAATGCAAGGCATCCCGCTAAACGAGTAACCGTGTCTGAAGGAGATCTGATAGAAAATAGCGCTATTAGCATGCTACTACGACTTCACACACAAAGCCATTTCACCCAAGCCAGCCTGCCTGTGTGGCCTCCCATGTTCTGACGCAACCTAGAGGAGCAGTTTACAACAGTGTATGCCAGTCGTTCCATTATTGCTTAAATCTGCTGTGTATTTATCCCAGGCTTTCACACTGGATTGGGTTTATACTGGCGAAGGGCAAGGTTAAAGTTACCATTAATAGAAAATACATGTACGTGTGTGAGAGTAATGTGTGTCGAGGGGGTTGGACACGCAACTCGTGTGCATTACAGGGGGCCGCTGGACGGGCAAGGGTGCCTTTGTGCCGTGCATATGTGGGTCGGAGAGCGACGCACACAGGTGCACACACATGTTCGGGATTAGCGAGCTATGTTGAGCAAAATCAAATCTGTCACGCAAATATTTAGGTTTAATTCAAAGCTGCTAAACTCGCCCCCCCCTCACGCCAGACTCCATTGCCAAAATACACAATTCTCTGTCTTTTCAACTCCAGCTCCCTCCTCCCCCCCCACCTTGTAGTCTTTGTGTGTTATGCTTCAGGTCCATATTGAAGAATCGAGTTACAGTTAGTCTTAGGGCTCAAGGGTAGGATGAATATTTCAGGAGTGACACAATACTTTTTTTTTTTTCTTTTTTTTTTCCATGAGTTTAGAAGTTAAGTGATTCTCTGGCAATGCAATGCACGCATCTAAACAGGCTTTGGGAAAGTGTCCAAAGTTACGTAAGGTGTTTATAAGGGTGTAAAACACAAGAGGAACAAGGCAAATTAAGACATGATTTTTAGAAGAAGGTGAAAGAAGAACAGATTTGACCTTGCTTTTCACCTACTGCATTTAACACTGCAATGACTCTTGTTTGTTTTTGTGCGTCTATAGACCCCACATCAATAAATGATACACGTACCTCCAAAAAGGCTTCCCAACAAGGAAGTTGTTCCCTTACGTTCTCTGACTTTGCCAGGAACTGCGATGAATGCACGTGTTTCGGGAGACTTGTGGAGACACATCCACAAAACACAGCGTGGTCTCTCTGCACAGACCTGCATGCTTACTGTTTGCATAGCCAGGTCATTTGGACGAGGATGAAAAGGAAAGCGGAGATCACAGGGAAAACGAGAGGAAAGAGGAGAGAGGGGAGGTAAGAAGAGAAAGTGGTAGTGACAGTAGTAGTGACAGGAGAGGATGATTTTGTAGCTGGACTGATTGTAATAACAGTCAATTTCCAAGGTTAGCAGATATGTTAGGATTATTTTGGATTAACTGCGATGGAGAATATTTTCATTTTGAAGAAGTGGTATTAGCTAGCCTGGAAGTTGACGCAAACTTCTTTTGCGCACAGGTTTGTTTGTGGTGGAAAGTTGGTCATGCCGTTGGGAACTGATCAGGGAAATCAAATTGTTTGGGCAGGTTTTATGCAGTGATTGACAGAGGAGTAACAACGTGGTAGACACACACCTCATCTGGATTTGAATTTGGTTGGAGGACTATCCATTTATGCGCAGATACGTATTTTTTTCTGTACAGGTTGAAACACGCCTCATAATGAAGTGTTACCAGACTCATACGTTGATTAGCCTATGCCGTGCTAAGTATTAGCATTTTGGGTTTTATTAGTTGAGCATAGCATGCAATCCCTAGATCCAGATACAGGAGTTACACATGACCTAGACTAGCTGTTCCCCTTCTTTCCAGTCTTTATGCTAAGCTAAGCTAATTGGCTGCAGGAGGTCCCTTAGTATTTGAATTGTTATACCTTTAGTGTGACCCAAAGACAGAGACCTGGGTATTTCTTTGATTTCAAGCAAATATCTACACTGTTTCTGTCTCATGAAGGAGAACTTTAAATGCTTTATTAAAGCCTGCTGAGACCAAAGCTGGTACAACTGATGTACCGAACAATAATACTAATGAGCTCTTGTTGAACACGTTCAACAGCCACAAAATGTGAAAGAAAAGCCTCCAAAGTCACCTTAATTGATCGAGTACAGATACGCAAGCCCACCACACACGCACGACCTTGGTTTAACAGCTTGACACGTGAAAACAGGATATTTGTGTTCCCACGTTGGAATGCTCATTAGGATGTGGCTACAGCTGTGTGTGTGTGCCAACAGCTGGTGGTGTGCTGTGTGTTATCACTTTGTTTGCTCAGTCAACATGGCTATAAAGTGCTGATAAATGCTGTTTGTAAGATTTGAGTGCTAATAGACATAAGATACATCTGGTGAGCTATCGGTGCTGCTGCTTGTTGCTCTGTACAACTGGCAGCTCTATACTGTAGTCAACTGTTTTTTGTTTTTTTTTTCTTTTTTTTTTCTTTGTTGCATTTAGACTGACAGTTTAGGCTGTAAAAAAAAGTGGATGCCATGACAACTCCTCAAGAGTGAAGTCAAAGCATGTGGAGCTCCCCCTGGTGGCTGACCCAAGTATTGGTCATAACCCCACCCCCTCTATGTTAGTGGGGCCAAACTAAACATTACATAAATCTTCTCAGGAGATGGTTCCTGTCATTTTAGGTAGGTAAGATGCTAATGTGTGTTCAATTGTCCTTTTTTTCATGCAAGTTGTGTGTTAGCTATTTGACGCTTTAAAAACAGGATGTGTTTCAGTGGCAGCAAGCTCATCAATTTTTCAGTCTTGTTTTGTCCGGCCAAAAGTCCAAATTATAAAAAATATTTAACTACACGTTTTACCAGAACTATGATGCTGCTTGACCCAACAAGCATGTCTTTGGACTGTGGGAGGAAGCTGGAGAACCTGAAGAAAATCCACACAGACATAGGGAGAACATGCAAACTCAACACAGAACCCTGAACCTTCTCACTGTGGGGCCACTGTGCCACCCAGCTTGAGGTTTTGAGGTATGATATTCAACAATGTCTGTGAAAAATTGGCCAGTCGAGGTGCATAAAAGATTCCAGAAACCATGTTTTGCATTCATGGTGTTACTAAGAAACAGATGGATATTAAAATAATGTGTCTAAATTGGTGATGGTGCACTGACCTCCTACAAAGAACAACCTTCTCCTTGTCCACCTATCTTCTCTCATTTCCGATCTCCATTGTCAGGGTCCATATGGCTTCTATCACACGGTACCCAAAGGCTTCCAAACTTTTTATACCTTCTATTATATCAAAGGACAGGCAGAAAGAAGTGTGGTTTGCTTTGGAAAGTGTATAATCAAACCACAGGGGAAAGATGACTGGTCTTCCTCATACTTCAAGGCCATTTTTTGAAGTCACTTTCAAATGTTACCTTATTCTTGCCAGTAAATGGGAATTGTAAGTGTACAGAAAAGCTTATTGTGTTTTTAAAGTTTGAAAACTTGAATGAATCAGTTCGTGTTGACAATTGGTTGAATACAAAAGTGACACCATAAGAACCTAATAATCAATTGATTAATTGTGAAAACAATTGTTAGCATCAACTTTGGTCACCAAAACAGCTGGAAGCTAAGTGGCACTCATTTACTGCCTCATTTTGTTTTGTAATGATTTGAATGCAACAAAGAGCCAGAGCGCTCAAAACCACCATGTTTAGTCCAGTCTTGGTCACAGTGTTCATTGGTATATAAATGTGTGTTTTCACTGTAAGGAGGACAAAACCGCAGGGAATCAAAGTTAGCTGAGTTTTATGTTAGCATACACTCCCTTGTGGAAATAGAAGCTTGCTTGCCTATGTGGGATTGATTGGATGAAATTACTTAGCTGCTGTAACGTGATGTAAACCTGGGAATGGTCAGAAATCTCGGTCCTGGCACAAGAAGGAGAGGCCGTTAGTGTCAGCCAAAGTCTTGTCTCCTTTAGTGTTTTTCTCCCTCATACACATAAAACATGTACATGTTCTGCGTTGATATCAGTGCTTTGACTGTGCACACCACCTGTCCTGTCAGTTCTTGTTTCTGTACCAATTAAGCAACCACTGAAGTCTTTCCTGAGCCGATCTGTCCCGAATCTTTCCACCCACTTATGTCTCACTTCCTCAACACTGGCCTCCTTTAACCCTAGTGCTGGCCGTCCCTTTGTCTTTCTCCAGTGTCTCATTGACGGTAAATGATACTTCATTGCTCTCGCAAATCATGAAACCACAAAAGCATTATCATTGATGTTCCACTTCCTCGGCTCTTCGCTGAATTCCAGCAAATGTTTGGCTACATGTTTCACAGAATAACATGACCTCGTTAGAAGCTTGTAAGGCTCTTGGACGCGTGTGCACGTGGCTCATCCATGAATCGATGAGTAAAACTTTTGAGCACAGACTTGGCTTCATCCACAGCTGCTGAATGGAAAAGCTTAATGAGAAGAGCTCTTGGAAATGAGGTGAAACCATGAACCTGTCAGGCAGCCGGTCAAAGCTTCCCTCAAGGTGCTGACTTTTAAATAATGTCGTCATTTTTAGGAGATGTTTTTGTCTGTTGAAAATAGGAGGTTAAGAAAGCAAATGTTGGCACAATTGCTGCATTGAATTACTGTACCACTGACATTTTAGCTCTATAGGAAATTAGACCTTGGATGAAGGAATTATCAAACTGATTATGTTAGATCTACTTCGGAAAGAGATGACAAAGCATCGGAACAGATGAATTAAAGCATCCTTATCCTTCTCTCCAGCTTGCATGTTAAATGATTAGAACTCAGTGCCTTATTTTAGGGCTCGATTGACATTATTTTGAGTGTCTAAATCAAATAAAGTGGTCTTTCCAGAGGCAGAAAAGAAATGCTACCACATCGTAACTGTTTGGACAAGAAGACAGAAGTCTCGCTTCTCGTCGAAGAGATGAAAATCTTGCTTCAATATTATGAAAATGTGTCCGATCTAAGATTGGGGCTTCCAAAATATTATAGCAGGGAGAGACGGCCAATAACTTTTAGATTTGAAAACCGATGGAGGAGAGACAGCCAGGAAACATTTAGATTTCTATTCAGTTGTGGTTTCAAAGATTTTAGAGTGAAGACTTTGTGCTTAAAGGTTTTTGCTTTGTGAGAGATGAAATGTTTATATGGTTTATATTTGGCCATAAACCAAAGTAAATTAGTTTTGATCCTTTAGGGTGAATGGATTGTCCTGGTTGTCCATCCAATAGTTCTTTCAATACTTTTCTCAAAACCACAAATATCAACCTCACATCGAATCTAGGGGAAGATTAAAGGGATTGCCAAAGCTGTCTAGGTTCACTGTATGCAGACTGAAACTTTATGGCAATCAGTTGCTGTTAGCTATCTCAGTCTGGACCTAAAGGGCATCCATAAAGCGGAGCCCTTTGAAATGACTTTATTTGCTTTTCATTTGGTTGCATAATATTAAACTCCTAGACCGTACTTCCTCATCCATGAGATCAAATCTCAACCTTGACCTTCTCAAATGGAGGAATCTGTTGTCAGTAAAATCTGGAATACCCCCACTCCACCATCTTGCTTTAGATTCTCGTAAAGGAGAAGGAAACAATGTAATAGTTGCAAAGAATCTCGTCAGTTTAGATCGCAAACAGGTTCCCTGCTTTTTAAGAGTTGGCAAATGTGCAAGTTGGCAAATGTGCGAGTTGGCAGCGTCGGATGCATTCGACACCTCTTACGAGACGTTCAATATGTTTCTCTGCACAAATACACAGCGCATCGACAAGCAGAGGCCTCAGAAAAGGCTTTTAAGTAACTGTTGCATGGGTGTGGCTTTAAATTGTGAGTCATGCAATGCGGATTTACCAAATTAATCTGATTTTATCCAAGTCACGGCTGAAATGAGCAACACATTGCAAAATGAAGATGTTTGAGAACAATCCTCTTGAGTTTTTCCTGTCATTAGGAAGTGCTAATGAATGCTGGACCAAATGAATACAAAACCAATTAACCATTTGCTGATTTTGACTTTCAGTTATACATTGCTGGACTTTCCAGAATGCAAATGAGCATGTCAAGTCAAGACATTCCTTCTCTATCAGATTCAGTATATCTGTTTGTGTGTGTGGCGGCCGGAACAGGGACATATTGGTTAGCACTGATACCTCACAGTAAGAAGGTTCCGGGTTCGAATCCAGGCCAACTGGGGCCTTTCTGTGTGGAGTTTGCATGTTCTCCCTGTGTCTGCCTGGGTTCTCTCCGGGTACTCCAGCTTCCTCCCACTGTCCAAAGACATGCTGGTTAGGTTCATTGGTGATTCTAAATTGGCCGTAGGTGTGAATGTGAGTGTGAATGGTTGTCTGTC
>JASGAT010373722.1:0-21159 GCA_030220025.1 Chelon auratus
AGCCCACAATGCATTGCTAACTACAGTACTAAGCTGTTTAACACGAAAACAGTATTTTAATGTTGAAAATTGGCTGTAAATTTACAGCAATTGCTTACAGTGCAAGTTGCATCGTCACTGCTCTCACCACCAGACAGAGGTCAGAGGAAGACGGAGTCAGCGATTTCAGAGGCAGATTTACGTTCTATATCTGCAGGATTAGACTCAAGAACAGTCCACGATATTAATATGAGGGGATTTAAAAAGGAGAAGAAAAAAAAAAAGAAAGGCGCTACCTCTGAGCGTTATTCAGTTTTTATTTTACAAACTCTCCTGCAGCTTGACTGTGCTTCTGCTCTCGGTCGAGGTCGTTACAGACCTGCAGAGTACGGACCTTTTTTGAAACACTCAGCATTTGACTTGTTCGCTCAGTTCTGATTGCCAAAACAAAACAAAAAAAAAAAACAGAAGTGAAAATCTTTTGGTTTTTTTTAATCCTTAATTGACTGAATCTCATTTCTGCTGCAGTTTTCAAGGTCAGGATCGTGGAGAGTTAAAGAAATGTAATGGTAGTGCTTTGACTGTACTGTTTATTTGCTGCTGGGAGGCACTGAATGATTTCTCTTCAAAGTTCAGTCACTTACTGTATGTTCCCTGGGGAAACAGAAATCGTCTAACAAGGACAAGGAAGAGGGAGGTTGGGTGGAGTTGTCTTATCACTGTGGAGCAGGGTCGCTCAGAGACTAAAAACCATGAACTAATTTCATACCAAATTTACATGAAAATTACTATTAATTACTGAGATGTATTAGGTATGTTGGGAACCATTATTCGATCCACGTGCAGACATTATTATGTAAATGTGATTCGTTTCATTTCCCTGTGTGCGGCCTACGAGCGTGTTGTTGTCTGGGACTTGGAAGAACAAACCAGTGAAGAGTTTTCGAAGGCCAGATGTGTGCGTGTGTTCACTCGACAACTTTCCCCCTTCTGATTCCTCCTCGCCATTGTATTACTAATTAGTTGGATCTGGTGTCGTGGGATGCTCAAGGGCCACGGCCCTCAGAGCCAAGCGCCAGGAAGCGGTCGCCCGGCGACAGGTTGTCGTGGCAACCTTGGTGTGATAGATGTCCCTGCATCCCGCCGTCTTCTTGGCATTGCCCTGGTGTTTATCTTGCCATCCTTCACCGTGAGCACTCATTGATCATCCCGCCGCTCAAAAGGGGACCATCCGTCGCTAACGACACGTCCGATTAAATATTAATCACTTTTTAAAACACTGCCAGGCCTGTGTTCTTGTTCTTCTAGTCCACTTGGGTTTGTTTTCCAAACTTGCTCCCATGCAGCAGTTAACAGAAGTAACATTAGCTCTGCCTTTCTCCGAGTGTCACCTATTGCACATTTAATTAAAGTAACGCCCTGGAAATTAAATCTGAGGTGGGCATGAAAGTGGAGCAGCCATTTGTTTGGCGTGACAAAGTCCATTCTAATAAAATCCGTCCGACTACGTAATCTTATGCGTGTCTGAATGGTGCCGGCCTGCCTCTTTCTGTGTACATTTTACATACTTTCCATGTTTGGCCGTGAAAGCGCTGCCATCTGGAGCAGCGATGCCTCGGGTTTGTGTTTGTGTGAGTGCGTGTGCATCGGACGGGCAGAGCAGCTGTTTAAAACTGCAACAGATGGGTCCCCCTCTGTCCAGCAGCCCAACGCTTTTAACAGAGATAAAGAGCCAAGATCAGCGTTCATTTCTTTGGTTTGAGACAATTTCATTCCTGTTATTCCTTCCTTTTGGAGTACACACCTTTTTGTGTGGCTCCAAGTACAAAACAAAACAATCCAACATCTGAATTATTAATGACTGATTTGTGGTAGATTGCAAAATCTGAATGCCTTTCTGACATGAGTGTACCACCCACAGTATAAAACACATTAACTTTCCTACTGTAAACGTAAGGTAGTTGAGCAAAGGTTGTAAATACACACAAATGTGTACAGAAACAGGAAACACAATTAAAGTGTACTGTGTCAGCATATCTCCCTATTCCTTTATCATTGTCCTGTTGGTTCTTGTACAGTTTGCCACACACAATATGGCAGCAAATAACCGCTTCTTATTAGGACCCTACACGGATAGGAGGTCTGCCATCAAGAGCAGTTCCAGTTTCAGCGTCTTTACCCAGTGACAACAGCATCTGGAGGGACCAAGTGATTGGACCACCAACCCTCCTGTCAGTGGACAATATGCTCGACCACCTGAGCCACAGCCACATAAAAATACTGAATAAAATGTAAAAAGCTTGTTGCCAGTTTCACCAAAGCCTTAATGTAGCAGCTTAAATCTGAACCAAATTAAACCCAACCAGTGGGGTCATCGCAGTGAATCAACAGCTGTAATTTGTGTAAACACTGTTTACCAAATAAACCAAATCAGCGTGTTCTTTTGTCAGATCTTTGCTGCATTTGAACTTATGAGTTCTTCATGAGTATTCATTTGAATTAAGCAGGAGGAAAATCTACTATTCTGCTTGTTGACAATTTAACAATACAAATATGTAAGGAGATTTATTTTACAGAGCATCAAATCATAATAAAAGTAATCTGAGGGCACTTTAACGTCATTACGTCAAAGACAGAAATCCAGAAATTCCACCATTGAGCAACACTCGGTGGCGGCGTGGAGAGAAAAACCCCTAACGGGAAGAAACCTACAACAGAAGCAGGGTCGAGGTGGGCGACTGCCTTCCCTTCCCAGAGAAAAAAAAAAAGCATTGTCATGTTTTTTTTCCTCTTGCTTCAGCTCTCCTTCGCGTTCCTGGCCCCAGATGAGCTGACAAGAAAGTCTCAGAGTTCAGGACTCAGCAGGAAAATGCAGTGAGACATCATCAAGAGAAGGCGGGTATAGGATTGACTAAAGAAATGTGTTTAGTGCCAGCCTTGTCTCTACACAATATTTCCTGGTGGGGAGTCAAAGACCTGAAAAAAACATATGTATCGCTCTAAATTTCTGTGCACAAACCAATATGTAAAAAAAGGAAAAAATCTGCTTTTCAGTCTGCATCTTATGTTCTGAATTTAAATTCGAGATTCATGCATATTTCAAGCTGAAGAGTGTACTGTACTTGAGCCAAGAGTGAGTGACAGATTATCCTGATATATTCATGAAGATCACCCGATATTCCCTCCGCAAATTCAGTGGCCTTGTTACAATAGTCTTATCTAAGCGCTCATTGCTTCTGTTAATTAAATTTTCAACCATTTAATCTACATCCGATGCCCCGAACAGACAAAGTGACCATCGTAGGATCATCATTATTGGGACTCATTACATCCTCTTCTTCCTTATCTGCCTCTACCAGCTTTGCATTATCGGGATTCTGGCAGCCTTCCATACTACGCTCACATCAGGTCTTTGCCCGCAGTGTTTTCAGTGAGGCCTGGCTCGTCTCCATCTCTGCTTTGTTTCGGCTATTTCAGGCTGTAAAAATAAATAAATAAGAAATAAATAAGGCATCCTAAAAATCACAGCCTGGTCCTATTATCAGAAAAATAAGTAAGACATGTTTTTTGTCAGATGTACTGTCGCATTTGAGGACATTCAGGAATCCTCAGTGAAGAAGTGATTGTGGAATTTCAGCTCTAATTTTCTGTAAAAGTCACGATGGCTGCGTTGCCAAGTTGGAAGTTAACATTTCTTCCAGCACAACATCAAAGTGCATGTATTTACTGTACATAAACCGTGAGTCTGTTCACACAGGTAGCTTTTGCACGAAGCAATGCCGGATGCAGCACCTATTACACAACTACAAAATTAGATACCAGTTTGGTCTGATACAGAGATAAGAGGGAGGATGTTGTGGCTCAACCAATATATGATTAACTGTACACGTTGCCTTTTGGCAAGACACTGAATCCGCAAGTTGCTCCCGATGGCAGTATTCGTCCTGCGGTGTCACGGTTCAGTGCACGTAGACATATGGCGAACACGTGACTACGTGAGCTAGTAAGAGTAGCACGTGAGTAGCTATTAAAAAAAGAAAAAGTTGAGTCCTCACTTCAGTCCAGGTGGCAGTAATGAGCCTAAAAGCTGCCAGCTAACGTCATTAGCCTACAGAAGAAGAAAAACAGACGAAGAAGAAAAGTAATTGAGAGTGTGGAGCATGGAAGGATGTACTAAGAGAAGTGTGGAGTTGGAAGAGCCGCTGGCTTCATTTAAATCACCACTGTGGGAACACTTTGGTTTCCCGGTGCAAAATAACGGCGATGGCATGTGACAGACAAGACTGTCTGTCGACAATGTTTCGCAGGTATGCTTATTTTTTACTTTTATAACGGGTGGTTTTTAGTTTTTTTCAGTCTATTGGTGTCTTTTCAAAATATATTTTAAAATTGCTAGTGTTATACATGTGAGAGTTTTTATTTCTTTTTCACGGTGGATTTGTTGAATCCAAACTTTAGGGACGATTTTGTAACTCTTTCCGACCTGATGATCAACAACAACTCTTTTTTCTGAGATCCTCAGAAATGTCCTTTGTCCGTGCCATCATACACTTCCACAAACATGTTTTGTAAACAATAGACTGAGACAAATCCCTGATTTTTTTTTAACAAACAAAATGGGGCACTGGACGACATCCGAGTCTCATTACATTGTTTGGAAACACTTCTGAACAGATGGACTCTAATTTGGCCTTGAAATTAATTTATAATCCTGGAGGTGCACTCATGTGTGATATGTAATATTGGCTCATTTTCCCAAATAAACCAGTACACAAGTATAATATTTCTGTTTCATTTGTTTAATTGGGTTCCATTTGTCTACTTTATGGAGAAAATTCTTAAGGGTGCAAACCCTGAACAAGGTTTTAAAGGACGCAACCATAAACATCATGACTGACACCCTGCACGAACAAGGGCATAGATTATAAGAAAAGTTACAAGCCTATTTAAAAAAAAATAAATAAATAAAAAAAGTAAGCATCTTCCTGTCGAAGATCACTTCAGAAAAAGCATCCAGGCATCCAGGCGTAACAACATTTGTGACTGAAGAGTGCCATTTTATGCCCGTAGTGAAGGTTGAACATCTTGCACCAGGCTAGAGTCGAGAGGCTAGCTTTGGCAAAGACAGATTGCTGGAGAGTTGATTCAGCTTTCAAGGACAACTGCAACTGAACAATCACAAGCCTGGTCTAAGACCATCTCTGACTGGGAAGCAGAGGCACTTGCTGGGAAGTAGAAATCCTGGCTGGCTGACAAAAACACGCCAACAAGGGAAAAGTGTGGCTGAAACAGGGAGAGGAAGGGATTAGAAACCACCTGGTGAGTGGTACATGGGAGACAGAAGGAGGAACTTCTGAAGAACCAAGCAGCTGTGACAGACCTCAGCAGTGTGAGGGTGTTGGTTCTCTTTACTGAAAAGTGCACAGGGATGAGGCAAAAACAAATGTTGACCACCTGTCCAATTCACTGTTGGCCATTGTGTTACCAAATCAGTTCTGCCAAGGTTATGGATCCAACTAGCCCCCTGAATGTATCCTGTGGTGTCAGAAAACATGTTACAAGCAGTTTGTGTCCCACCGCCCTCGTTTCCGTTTATCTATCCACCCGGCCAGATTTGAGATTTGTTTGCCCAAAACAAATGAAAGACATCATAAGGTGTTGACCTGGCCTAAAAAATAGATCCCATAGGACCCAAATGCCCTCCACTAACAACATTTTTTTTAACCAGACACCACAGGACACCCTCAGAATACCCATGTCCATTCTTTGATGAGTCACAGCTGTTTTGGAGGCACAGGGGAGACCAACACAATATTAGCAAGGTGGTTTTAATATTGTGGCTGATCGGTGTAAGTAGTTTCTGTATTCTGTACAGCTGCTAATGGCACAGATCTGACGAAAGCAGCTATGTTGATTGTACTGTATATGCATGAGTGTGTTTTCCTGTTCGGCTGATTAAGTCCTAATTTAAATAAACCTGGCTCGGGACACTGTTTTAAGGACACTGGAGAAACTCAAATGACAGAGTTAAACAAAAAAGTTCTAAGTCAGGAATATTTTCACAAAGACTTGCAGGCACATGCAGGCATTGAACGTACTGTACGTGCCCAGTGGTTGTAGTCTTTGTGGAGTGGTCAAAGGGCAACTTTTTGATCCCATAGGATCCAAATGCCCTCACTAACAACATTTTTTTCACCAGACACCAGAGGACACTCTCAGAAGGCCCATGTCCGTTCTCTGATGAGTCGCAACTGTTTTGGGAGATACAAGGGAGACCTACACAATATTAGGAAGGTGGTCATAATGTTATGCCTGATCGGTGCATGTTCTCATCAATGTTCCTCCATCAGATCTTTACATCTGCCATTTTTCCAATGTCTAAGGACTGAGAACCAGTTCCTGCCAGACATCCAATGCATTTCAAACCTTGACAGTGGAATCATTCAATAGAAAAAGCTGATCACGCTGGACCCAGACCGGTGTAACGTTCATCTGCTCAAACACTTGAACTTGTTTTGCTGCCACCACATCTCCGTCTCTCCTGGAGAGAAATAATCAGATGTGAAAGAGTGTAAACATAACCAATGCAGGTTTGAAAATACCTTTCGGCAATGTTTTATCCCAGCTGAGTGTGAACTGTGAACACATCAACCAGATTGTCAGTCAGGGTGTCCGAATAATTCAGGAAATGTTACTAAACACGCTTAGCTCTTACTAGCTTACAGCTTTATGCGTCACCATAAACCATGTTTGTGTTTTTAACTGCAGTTTTCTCCTTCCAGGCAGAAATGGGCTTTTCATGTTGATATGCAAAATGTGAAAAACCCTCCAATCAACCACTTGTTTTAGAGCAGAGCCTTAGAATCACATCTCACTTTGAGGAGTGAGGAACAGCCGACGTGAGACGTGGCACAATTAGTCTGACAATTTTCCCCACAGGATCCATCAGTCCAGCTGAGCTCGGCTTGCCTCGTCTTGTTCCTTTTTTTGTTTTTGTTTCCCCAAGATGCTCACAGCTGGTGAGCACCCAAGCGCTGATCGAGTCATTCCTCATTTTCCATAAAATAAGAAATTTATTCATTGGATCAGTCATAAAAAATGCAAAAATGTCCACATTTCAGGTAGCTGATAAATATTCATCTGTAGTTACTGGAGTCCTTTTTTATTTTTGATTGTATTTTGCCTCTTGAGTGCCAATTTTTGTATCCGATCCACGCGGCATTGCAGTGCCTGCTATAAGCTTAACAAACAAGGAACAGGCGCGTTCAGGCAGGACCCCCAGGGTCAAGGATATTTGTGAGCATGTTTTCAATGGAGGCGAGGATGAACGGCAGCATTTGTCTTCATCGCTGTGATCAACTGCAGGATGCAAAGAGGGACAAAGGTGCGCGATGATGGATGGAAGTGAATGACAGGAAAATAAACAAGCGTCACATGGCTGCACACTCATATCCCATGTGTTCGATGCAGAGGTGTAGATCCAACAGTCTGTGTTTGGACACGGCGGTTTGAGAGTAATTCGTTGCGATGAATATTCATTACCCGACGTGGCCTTTGACATTTCCTTTGGGAGCTCACTCGGAGCTCAAACAACAAATGCAAAATGAAAGGATTAATGAGCAACGAGTGTGTTTAAAACCTTGTTTACAGGAAACCCGACTTAGGCCACAAAGAGAAGGACAGTAACGCAGAAAAATTACAACAAAACAAACCTCTTTTCTCATGTCTCCTTCAACTGAGCTAATTTTGAGATGTATTTCCAGCGTGTAATAAAATGGTTTAGTGCAGGGTAAACATCAGGTGAAATTAGAAGTTCCTGTTCATACAAAAGATGAACAAAACTGTAATTGATGTCGATAGCGATGTTAAAACCACATTTGAAACGGGTCTCCAACTTGGTCATCCTTTATCCTACTGAATTAATTCAATGCTTTCAAATAAAGTTTGGAGAAAACCTCTTATATTTCCGACAGAACCACTCTACTCATGTTATTTGGCCTTTAAATTGATGTTAAATCCTAGCGGTGTACCTACTCACCTCAAAGATATGGAATATTGGCTCATTTTTGTTCAGAGCGGACAGTTTTACTTCTGGACCAAGAAGGGGGGACGCACAAGATTAACCATCAGTAGAGGTACTTTTTGTGTTTCGTCTAACACAGACATCTGGCTGGCCCTCTTAGTCTGTGTGCACAACTGAGTCCACAAAAGCATCCATAGTGCTTATTTTTCAGCATTATCAGAAGTTAACCGTAGTAAATCATTTACCAAAGCGTGTCCAGGCCTCACCCCAGTTTGTGTTTCCAAGAGTACATGAATCTTTATTAGGAGGACCCGAAGCCGCACGTTGTCTCAACACACGAACAGCATTATCAGATTTAGCCGGCTTAGTGTGGTTTAAAGTCTAAATGGTACAACTGAGAGACAGAGAGACAGAACACAAAAGGAGAAGAGGCTGGAATATTTAATCAGTAAGAGCGGCAGATGTGGGGACGAACAGTAAAAGCCTGAGACGCACTGAAGCATACTAAGTGCTAATGATCATACATGGTGGTGAGAATTAAATCGTGACCCTGAGGGAGATTACAGGAGGTGAAATATAGAGGCTGCGCAGCACTTCCAGATGAGTCTGGTTGTCGACTTACCGGTCAAATGATAACTGTGTTGACTTCATAGTTCAAATTAAACATCAGGCACATGTTTGGGCATGGATGGGCTAGGAATATTGACAGGATATGAAAACCGTTTTGGTGTAGAAGAGATTTTCCATTCTATTCAGAAAAATAGTTCCCTCTAGTTCCCCCGCAAGAATATTTAATAATTATTTTTTGTTGTTCTTTGGCCAGCTGTTTCCCTTTCTGCCTCCGCATCTTCCTTTCAACAAGCTCCTCATCCGTATACTCTGGCTCAAAACGATAAGGACGTTCATCATAAATAAAGTTGTTGTGCACAACCTCAAAATCTGAAAAATATTCAGCCATGTTGCAAAAAAGTAGTAGCAGCAAATTATCAGGTAACTCCGGACTCAACGGGGAATAGCACTAGCGTATCATAACGAAATATTGGTGAAATTAATGAGTTTCGCAGCAGATAATGTTTTATTTAGAGGCTGCGTTTCGGTGCCCCAGGCTCTCCCACTGTATGGATATACGCAGATCTAAATATCTTCCGAACGACTCCAAATGACACCAGAGTTATATGGGTGAGCAAAGGATCGTATTTTATGCCAGAAATAAGGTCCAGGTTGTAAAAAACGGTAATATACACTTATGAATTTTCTAAAATGTCATGTTATGCTGATGACACCATACTGTGTGTTACTGTCTGATTCTGACAAATGTTTGACTTTAGCGTTTAAAATAAAAAAAAAAATAAACAACATTTCACATGAACTGTGCTATAAATTCAATGGTTTCATGCAGCATTGTTTGGAATTAAGTGGGAGATTATCCCAAAAAGCACACAGAAATATCATTAAATTAAAAAGTCAAACCGGATTTTTACAAAACATTACCACCAGATGGGATTTACCACAGATGTTTGGATTCTTAAATGAATGTAATTTGTTGTCAGATTTCATTTGCAAAAAAGGTCTTAATAATTAAAGCATAACCGTTTCGCTTGTGTTTATTTATCTCTGTTCTTATTTTTGTCTCAACCTCCCCCTCAATCGCACATTTACACAGATTGATGCATTTTAGTCTCGTAATTTGTTTATTAAAATTATTTGTTCAAAACGAGCACACCCATTTATCACTTTTGGCAGATTTACAGCATCCTTAATCGCCCCATCAAGAGCTAATGCGCTCAGAGAGGAGAAATCCATTTTATTTTACCTTGACAGCATAAATGAGTTCTGAATGAGTGAGCTGCAGCTTTGTGATGGATTTCCTCTTTGACAGCTGTCGTGAAATGTGTGAACGTTGTTTTTGAGTTTTGTTTGCCTGGTCTCAGGTGGCTTTATTGACCAGGACCCTCTCCACCTCAACCAGGAGTTAATACGAGAGCTGTGTTGAACCAGGGTCATTTATTAGTTTGAGGTCTCCATCCCTGAGTGAGAGTTGGTTCTGAGAATTAACAGTTTAAGAAATGGGCCTTTCCCTCTGCAAATTAAAAGCTGAAATCCTTGGTGAGATCTGAAAACCAAGGCTCTGAATATTCCCTGCTGACAAAAACTCTGTACCACTGCTGCATAATGAAATAAGAGTAATTTGTTTTCGATTACCTCACAACAGAAGCCATATTAATGCATGGCAAGCTTTTATTTTCCTTTTAAATTTTGAAGTGACATTTTCAATTTTTAACAAATTGCATTTACTAGATTCATATGCAATAAACGCACATCACTCGGCTACAAAACAATAAAGGGTGTCAGAATTGCCCTCTTGCAATCTTAATATAAAGGGATTCATAAAAATGGAAATTGCAGAGCAAACTCTGATGGTACAGGATTCACGAGTGTCACAAAACAAAATAAAACTACTGAACAGATTTTATTCTGAGATTGTTCCATCAGTTGTTGTTTCCAACGTCAAGAGTTTTTGATTGCATCACATCAGCTCATGCATGGACTTGACCAAAGAAAAGTTTCTTTGAGAGATGAGGAATATGCACATTCTCATTCTTTTGTTCACGTTTCTGGCAAAAAACAAACTGGTTTAAAGTTTCTGAACATAATGAGAGCGTGTGACAGCTGTCAGCATTGTCTGTACTAACAACAGAATAAAAAAATAAATAAATAAAATTATTACACACACCAAATCAGAATCAGAATTAGAATCAACTTTATTGCCAAGCATGTTGCACATACAAGGAATTTGCTTTGGTCCTCTCAGCCCACAATCAAACTTTTCCCAAGACCCAGACCCTGACTTTAAATACCCATCGGATCATACCATTCACATAATCTGTGAGGGGAGGTTCTGTCAACAGAGAGCAAATACATTTGGTAATTTAACTTGCACATTTACTTCATAGCTCCTTTGCACTTTTTTTAAGGATTATCCGCATCTTTGCATGTGTCAGCTCAAATAAAAAGTAGAAACCAGAATTTAAAAAAAGAAAGAAAGAAAAATACTCATTCCACCCTCCTTTGTGATTCATTTGATGAAGTCCACCAGGCTGCTAATAATGAGCACTGATGAGCTCTGCCACACCTGGCCTCTATTAGGACCCAGAAAAGACAAAAGTCAAACACAAAAAGTTAAAAACTGCCAAATTATGTTTGTAACATAAAAACTGTGCATATACTAAAAATATAAACAGTGACTTTAGGAAAAAGAAATCCCCTCACACACAATCTGAGCACAATCTGAGCTAGAATTTTAAGAGAAATGTAATCCATAAATGAGCACAAAATATTTCAGGTGAAGAAAGGGCAAGAAAAATGTAATTACCGAAGATAAAATGTAAAAGTTTTAGTACTCTAAGAAACAGTTTCACTCATTTGACTCAGCAGTCATACTGAAAGTTTAGCAATTATAAAAAAAGAACTGTCTGATACTCCCTCCCCTCCTCCTTGTATCAAGCCGCTAATAAGGATGCATGTAGTGACTTAGCAGAGATACACAGTTTTCCAATACGACTCCTCGCAGAATTGGCTTCGGTCCAGTTATAAATGAGATGGCAGCATGATGAGAGGACGTTTCTGCTCAATCCAATTAGAACTGAGCCAGAGGAGGGACAGGCTAAGGACATGTCAAACTATCAGTTGTTAGTAATGGAGGTGTATACCTGTTGTTTCCACTTCGCTAAGTGTTTTCTGGTGGAAAAAGGACGCAGAGAAGTTTGCTAATTTATCTTCCCTGGTTTAGTGTTTTTGTGACAAATATTCATCTTTGTGGCTGATGTAACACTGATATACCAGAGCTTTTGAAAGAAGGACCAGTGAATGTATTTTAAAACTGTTGTAATTTTGATCCCTCATGAATCCATATGAACACCGCTGTGTCCTGACTTTTTGGTAAGGTCCAGATTCACGAGTTGCGACATGTTTTCTGACCTTTTCAGATATAGCGGGAGTTGGGTGGTAGCCAAAATTTTGTTATTCAGTGGCTTTTTGTGGCAAACAGCTGTCGATGATGTTACCACTTCAACTTCAAGCATTTTGTGTACACAACAACACAACCTCGTGAGTTAAAGTCAACACAAGCACATTCCAGTTCTTCCTGATTGGATCCCTGTGCGTTCCCAAGCCTGACAGGATATATAATCCCTTCAGCGAATTCTGGGTCTACCGCAATATCATTCTAACCGAGAAATGGTTGTGCCAATTAAATCTATAAAAAGATGACTAGGAGGCATTCTCACCAGGCGTAAACTCCGCTTAACGTTGCGTTGATGTGGATGGGCTGCAGCAGAATCTGTCAAAAATAAAACAAGCAGTCACCAGGTTAAAATGTTGAACCATTGTCTATATGAAACATGCAGGCGTGAAACAGAGGTACGAACACACGTGGAAATAATCTCTGGGTACGTTTGTGAGGCCTCAACTCACGCCAGCCGACAGGTGTAGTTCCTGTTGAACAGACGCAACGTTGGCTCAGCTGATCCAAACACAGTGTTCAGTGATGTGAATGTTCAGAACACACTGTAACATGTAATTCTAAAGATCTATTGATTTCAGAAACCTCAGTATTGCTTCATAAATCATATTTTATTGATTCACCCGTATCCAAAACGACAAGCAAACACCAATGCAGAGCTTTTCCTCATTCCACCCTTTACTGTCTTCTCTATGAAAAGCTTGCAGGGAATAAATTATTATTTCTATTCTCTCTATTCTCTCTATGTCTCTATTTGCACAGGTGACAGCTTTGACTGTAGATGGTTTGTTTTCACCTTTGCTGTATAATCTGCAAGAGAAATGCAGGTTGAGGTACACTTGGGATGGCATACATTAAATATAATAGCCTGACAATAATAAACAGGCAGAGGGCATCCAGCTGTGAAGTGTCTCTTCAGTGTAATGAAAACGGAGGATATCTCAGCACCTGGCAGCACCACTTCCACTTATAACTTTCATCGCCTTGCAGATAATTATCCTGCTACATAGGGTGGCTATGTATCCCGCTTTACTAGCAAAAAAACACAGGTCTAGAGGTGTATGACAAATCATTTTCTGACAAAATTAAACAGGGCTGTGCCTCAAAAACACGCCGACCTGTAAACAATCAAGTTATGCCACGCGTATTGAGCGAGCGTGATTGTATTAAGCCTGCAGGATTTTTGCAAAATCTCTTCCATGTTTCAATTCCAGTGTTTTGAAGGGAAGCATTAATTAGGTAAACATGGATGATCTAAACTTAAACATTATATAACTCACAGGGTCATGCCTGCTATGTCAATTTGCAACATTCATCGCCTGCAACTTCTCAGTATAATTCGATTAAAATGTGATCTCTGTGTCCTGACACTCCATCACAGAACAGTAACAGTTCATTATACAGTATGACATAAAGGGCGCTGCAGTTAGCTGCAGCCGTCTGGAACTGGTAATCAGTTCGGATCTGATCTGTCTGATTATGTAACAGGCGTCTCTGTAAGTGATAAAGGCCATTGTTCACTCTGTACTTCTTGTCCCAGACAGAAAATACAAACCCATATGTACATGAGCACAGCTGCCCTCCTCTGAAACATTATAATCATGTTGAAAGGGGCCAGAGTCTTTAATAAAAAAGGCCACTTTACCCAAATTGCGTACTCATATTTTTAAATGTTTCACTGCTGCTAGGCTCTTTGTGTTAACAAGCTTAAAGTAACTTCAAGCCAAGTGTAAGCTTGATCCTTAAAAGGAGCATTTCTGCAGGGTGTTAATTCATTTCTTGAGCAGCACAGCAGGGGTGCTGATGCAAAACGAAACATGGGGATGTGCGGCAAGAAAATTAATTGGCTCAGTTATTGATGCAACGTAAGGCAACATCATCTGGCACAAACTTAGTCAGTCACGTACGTGGAGGCACACGTTCAGTGCCTATCTGTGTTTACCCTGGTTGGCCTGATGTCACGTAACGGCTTTGCAGGTTCTCTATTGGCTCATATGTACATGTGCATCAACAGGATTGGTTCTTGTTATGCTTTTCTTCATAAATTATTTAAAATGTTGTTTGCAGCGTGCTTCTTGTTAGTCCTGATGAAGGCCGTGAGCCGAAACGTGTTGGTCTAATGAAGATACATGCTTTTGCTGTTAAGTTTATTTATTTGGATGCCCATTAGCTTCCACCACATCGGTAGCTAATCTTCCTATATATCCTGTATAAAAAGGGCTTGCCACATCAAACCGACATCAAACTACCAGCATCAAAGGCCTCACATCGTTTGTGTCTGGGCCGAAAAGTTGCGCACACTCATAATGAAGACACAGCCAACTTTGCATGAGATGAAATGACTTTCTGTACCAGTGCTTGCCATTTGTATTTATTCGTAGTTTACGAGGGGAAGCCCAAGAGCTAGGACTTCTTAGGAAACTTAAAGAGCTATAAATCGTTGCTGGTCTCTCCTGAATCATGCTAGCGAAAAAGTGTCTCATACTTTAACTAAATTTTCAGGATGATCATTTTATTGTTTCATCTGTACATGATGCATCATTCTGTCCATACATTAAGTTCACTAGGTTCACAGGTTTGCCACGTATCTGACAATGCTGGTTCCAAGCTAGAAAGAAACTTCACTTCTTCACTTTGAAGACAATTACACATGTGTACAAATTAAAACGTCCTGTTGAGAGAGGAGGCAATACATGTGTTGACTTGTCTTCACACACGTTGCTCTACACATGTTTCTGTGTAATATTTTGAAACCTCCTAAGATTCCTTTAGCTTGAGTTTACCTGTTGGCAGGACTTCACAAATGCCATCACAAATTGACATCACAAGCAGGTTTCAAAGGTAACAACAACTAGTAATGTTTCTTTTGTTTTGCCCTGCCATGTCAGTGTTTGATGGCATCTTAAAAACACTGTGCTCATCTTTTCTGTGAACAACTGAGATCTAAAAAAGTTCGTGATTCAGCAAGTGTGGGAGGATGTTTAATCTAAATTGATGAATGGGAACGTGCACACCGCCCACCACCACTGTGTAAATTAAGTTGAGACAGCAACTGTGAATGGCAATATCTCAGGTTAAAGAAGGATCCAGGGAGCTTTGCCGCGCCTCTGTCCCTAATTTCTTTCCGCCAGCACTAATATCTGATGACGCATACCCCCAAAAGGTGTTGCTAGATAAAGGCTAATCTAACGCCAAATTCATATCATATCATCTCAAAGCTACTGTAATTAGTTTTCAACTTATAAACAGCTTTTACCTAAAGCAAAACTGTAATATTTCTGAAAGGTCTGAAAAAGACCGTTTCAGTAGGGACCTGAAAACCAAGCAAACATATTCACCTCATGTACGCCTCAAGGTTATTAAATTCATGGATATGTGTAACCTTTAAACAGCCGACTCTGCAATCGTATCTTCAGTTATCCACTGAGTCATTACCTAAAATCAGCTCATAAGAAATAAATGCGGAGGAAAAATGACTTCTCTGGAGCCCTCAGTCAATCAGCTGTCGACTTACAACATGTCAGACCAAGTAGTTTGTGACGTACAAGTCAAACAGCTATGAATCATATCAGAATCTTTGCACATTTAAAATCCTGTGCACTTGCAAACTTGCAAGTGACATATTTCAGAGAAAAATTAAACCTCAAGCTTATCCCCTGAATATGTGTTAAGGGTTAAATCATCAAGCTAATGTGAAATGTATGCACCTGTCTTTGCTTGAAGTGACTGACTGACTCCAAATCTCGGATTTTTTTTTCTGACAATCTTCTTGGCTGCATGCTGCTACAGCACAAGAGCCATGGGCCACAAAGAGCTTACAAAGCATCAGCAGGATCTTTTTGCTGAAAGGTATCACTCTTGTAAGGGCTAGAAATAAATACATATAGCATGGAACATTGCAAAGACAGTCATCAACAGAACAGGAAGTCCCTCCAAAATTAGAGATAACCAGGCAGACAAGCTTTCAAGAGGCTGACAACAACATTAAAGGAGCTGCAGCTCTTAATGGCAAACAAAAGGTGTCTCACCACATGTAGAAACTGTCGGCAAGGCAAGTTCTTTCTGATGAGAAACACATCCAAGCCAAGCCAAACATCCAGAAACATGAGGAAATATGTATTATGAATTGAACTTTTTTCCCACCGTATCCATGTTGAAGCATGGAGGTGACAGCATCATGCTTTGGATGGCCTCTCTTCTGTGGCTGGAACTCGAGCTTTAGTGAAAGGAGGAATTTGGAGGAATTTCGGAATTTTTCAAAGTACCAGGTACCGGGTTTTTGGTGCAGAACTGTCTTGTATCTTCTAGAAAGTAAGAAAATAAAGAGAACTTTCATCTTTCAGCATGAAAAAGATCTACTTATTCACAGGTTATTCTACATTTCTTTCGATTTTATTTTATTCTATTTTTGCTAAAATTGGAAATGTTTATTTTTTAAATAAACATTCTGATGTGATTGATTCTTGTTTGACTGTTTTATCATGCTGATTTAATAAGGGCATACAGGCTCTTTATCCAGACTTTATCCAGATATTTGACTTTGAAAACTCGCTTTCTTTTCAGTCCTACAGTTCTTCTTTTTTCTTGTGTGTGTTTGCGACCCTCAGCTAATTACGCATGCACGGCTGTCAATCCGACACTCCATTTCAACACGCCAAATGCTGTTTGTTTCTCACTGAGACGAAGGCTGTAATTTAGGACGTTAATCTGCTTTCCTCCCTGTAATAATGCCTGTGTTAATAATTCATGGATTAATCACCACGTGCTCCGGTTTCTCAAACAAACAAACAGACACTTGCGTTTGGTGAAGTAAATAGAAAAAGACTGAGACACGCCGGTGTGTTTGTGACATGATTTGATTTATGTTACATAAGCATAGGAAAATACATTAGGAGACAACACAAACCCACATTTCCACTAAACAAAGAAAAGCAGCTGCTTCAGAAACATCTAGACAACTCAAAACAGTGAAACTGTCCCACATAACATGAGGAAATGTCCCTTTAATGGCTTTCATAACAGTCCCAGCGCTGATGACGGGGGGCCTATATGCAGCAAATAAATAAAAGCATAATAAAAATCCTTCTCAGTTCGAAATAGCTTGAAATTGCTCAACAGATCTTTAATACTCTGTGTCAAATCCCCAAGCGTCAGGCATGGAAACGGGGTGATGAAAGAAACGCTTAACCCCTTCAAATTATCACTGAAAAAAAAAACGAGAATAATCCTGCTACAGTAGCTACACACTTAATCAGAAAATAATATGTCATTGCCCTGTTTACAAAAAGAAAACATCACCTAAAACTTTATCAAATCTCCACCAAAGAATGCCGTGCTTCTCCAAAATGTTCCTGATTTACTTTTCCAATTAAGAAAGAACATCATTTTGCATGAGTGCACCCCTCAAATTTTTGTAAATATTTTATTATACCTTTTTACAGGACAACACTGGAGACACTTTGATACAATGTAAAGAAGTCAGTGTACAGCTCGTATAACAGCGTAAATTTGCTGTCCCCTTAAAATAACTCAACACACAGCCATTGATGTCTAAACTGCTGAGTGCAACCCTAAGTGAAAATGTCCAAACTGTGCCCAATTACCTGTTTTCCCTCCCCGGCGTCTTGTGACTCATTAGTGTTACAAGGTCTCAGGTATGAATGGGGGAGAGGTGTGTTAAATTTGGTGTTATCGCTCTCACACTCTCTCATGCTGGTCACTGGAAATTCAACATGGCACCTGATGGCAAGAACTCTCTGAGGGTCAGAAAAAAAGAATTGTTCCTCTACATAAGGATGGCCTAGGCTATAAGAAGATTGCCAACACCCTGAAACCGAGCTGCAGCACGGTGGCCAAGACCATGCAGAGGTTTAACAGGACAGGTCGCACTCAGAACAGGCACAGGAGTTGAGTGCATGTTCTCAGCGTCATATCCAGAGGTTGTCTTTTGAAAATAGACGTATGAGTGCTTGCGCACTGCATCAAATTGGTCTGCATGGCTGTCTTCCCAGAAAGAAGACTCTTCTAAAGATGATGCACAAGAAAGCCCGCAAACACTTTGCTGAAGACAAGCAGACTAAAGACATGGATTACTGGAACCATGTGCTATGGTCTGATGAGTACAAAGACAAGTGTGTCTTGCCTACAGTCAAGCATGGTGGTGGGAATGTCATGGTCTGGGGCTGCATGGGTACCATGAATTTCAACCTGTACCATGACATACTGAAGCAGAGCATGATCCCTTCCCTTCGGAAACTGAGCCGCAGGGCAGTATTCCAACATGATAATGACCCCAAACACAACTCCAAGACGACCACTGCCTTGCTAAAGAAACTGAGGGTAAAGGTGATGGACTGGCCGAGCATACAGACCTAAACCCTATTGAGCATCTGTGGGGCGTCCTCGTGGAGGAGCGCAAGGTCTCTAACATCCGCCAGCTCTGTGATGTCGCCATGGAGGAGTGGAAGAGGATTCCAGTGGCGACCTGTGGAGCTCTACTGAACTCCCACAAGATTTAAGGCAGTGCTGGAAAATAATGGTGGCCACACAAAATATTAACACTTTGGGCATAATTTGGATACTTTCACTTAGGGTTGTACTCATTTTTTGTTGCCAGCGGTTTATACTTCACACTGTTATACGAGCTGGACACTGACTACTTGATATAATAAAATATTTACAAAAATGTGAGGGGTGTGTTCACTTCTGTGAGATACTGTATGTAACAAAGATACATCAGTATAAACTTGACCTACTTATGTGGATTTCTCTCTTTTTCTTTTTTTCTTTTTTTTCTTTTTGTAATTGAATTACCGGGGCACAGAAAATGCAATTTTATGACTTCCTCTTCATGGTTCCTCTGGATCAGTAAAGTGCAACTGTGCTTATTTCCACGTCCATTGCTGACGTGCTGAGGGTGGCCCAATAAACATGCTGATTCTTGGTGTGTAGCTAACACATTCCCCGTTTAAAGACGACACACACCGGACATTCATTAATAAATATGAACACATCTGACCTGACACAAATAATTCCAAAAACACTTAAATTTCCAAAAGCTACACTGAATGCATCAGAAACAGTTAACTTTAAGTCTCTCTCTATATAGCATGTTTTAAGCATCACATGAACATTTAGTTGTAGTTCATGACACTGTGTAATGTTTCCATAGAGCAGTTTAGCTTTTTATCTGCTTATAACTCTATTGCAGTGTGTTATAAACCATTTATTAAATGGCTTATAACTGCTCCAGAGAAAGTGTTAAATAAAACTTTGTCAAATTAATTTTCTCTTAAACCAAGAATGATTTTATTCCCAAAAAGAGGCCAAATCTCAACATGAGTAATCACTTTTCGAAAGAAGGCATCGGTTTTATCCTCAGCCTCTTCCTGGTGGCTCTGTTTAAACCCTGCAGCCCCGACCTTTTTACCAACAAACACATTAAAATAAAACATTCTGCAGAACGAAAGAAAACAGTCGTCCTGACAAACTAATACAAGTTTGCTAGATGTGAATCTGAATCCCTCGAGATCCTTTTTGCAAAACTTTAGGCAGAGGTAAGTGAGCTTTGATGCAACGTTTGTGCTCTTGTGTGATGAATATGATTATGGCATCCTGATGGGAGGAGTGTGTAACACAAAGCACAATGTGTAGCCCTAATCTTCTGTCTGCTTTGTGCTCAGAGCCTCAGGTAAGCAGGAGGTGACTGTTTGTCCCTTGTTTTTCCCTGTTTGCCGACCTCGCAGAGCAACGATATCCTGCTCTGGCACTTTAAGTCCCAGCTTGTATTTAAGACTCCAGCTGAGCTCACTTCACGCTTGCTCTTTTCTGCTATTAAGAGGATTTCTTAATTGGAGACCTGTTCCACTGCTCGTTTTCTCTTTCTTCTCTTTTCCGTGAATGTTCAGCTCCCGTCGTCCTGTCTGTTTTTATTCCCTGTAGTGAGCCACCAGAATCAGTTTAGGTTTGGGGCTGACAGCAGCAGGAGTCTGAGAAGCGGCACAGTCTCGATTCATTGGGGACGGAGCAGCGTGATTGGTTCCCTGCGAGGAGTCGTGGATGGAGTTGGGCGTGGGCAGGGCTGAGGATGGGGCGGGGGCGGACACGTGGAGCTCCTTCTCCTGGCGGGCCGTGCGGAGAGTCTTGGTCACCCGAGAAAATGTCTTTAAGGTGGAGCCTCGCTCAGGAGTGGTGCATCTGAAGAACGCCCTGAAACACCTGTGGAACTACACAAACACAGGGCTACTGTCATTAATAGCAGTGAAGTAATAACAGCGGCAGTTTTAATGGCAGTAACAGGCTATTAGCTACCAATATAGAGCACACCTAGGCCAGGAAAGGGTTTTTTAATAAAGACAGTTTTAATAATGAGGCAGATTAATATAACAAAGTAAGATCTACCTGGGAGCCATGAACATACAATGGTGTTCAAGTTAATATCTTTCAGCAACAATGCATATTGATTCATAATAGGACAATAATTGAGAGGCGAAGCCATAGAAAAGACGATTAAATTAAAACTGATATTGTCTTCACGCTTGAAAGTAATTAAAACATGAAAGGTTATATTAGTACACTCTGTATTCTTGCCTACAGTGCTATTAGTAACTGAAACTAACAAATAAATAATAATAATTTATTTATCCCACAATGTGGAAAATATAGCAGTGCTGCAGGATTAAACAGTTTAAAGACAGTAGCACGCAGGACATAAGTAGAAATAAGGAAAACAAGTAAAAGCATTAGAAAAAAAACAAATAGATATCCTTCATTTTGCCAGCATACATGCGATTTCCTTTGCAAACATATAATATGTTAATGCTCATTCAAAATATGCTTTGAATTAAAATGCTTTAATGTATATCTATATGTTAGAATCATAATAGTAGATACAGTAGCTATGTTTTTGTAATAAATTTATATTCTAATTAAGCCACTAACAATTACTACAAAATAACAAACTGCTAGTTAACTAACACTAATAACAGTTGTACTACATTATGGTAAAAACTAGGGCTGGGACTCGATTAAAAAAAATAATCTAATTAATTAGAGGCTTTGTAATTAATTAATCGAAATTAATCACATTTTAATCGCATATAAATATTTGACCTCAGAACAGTGAGAAGTATTTTTT
>JASGAT010373732.1:0-15852 GCA_030220025.1 Chelon auratus
AACCATCAGACTTTGTTGGTGCTTTAAATGCTGCTAATTTCACTCCGTGATCTAACGTCTAATAACTTATATTGTTTTGGCCCTTAAAGCTTGCCAAAGCCATTTTTTGACCCATAGGACCCAAAGACCCCCACTAACAACATTCTGTTACCAGACACCACAGGACACCCTCAGAAGGCCCATGTCCATTCTCTGATGAGTCATAACTGTTTTGGAGGCACAAGGGAGACCTACACAATATTAGGAAGGTGGTCATAATGTTATGTCTGATTGATAAATTCTCCTCTCTCTCAAATATGAACAACATATGACCACTGTGTACATTATAATGGCTAACTGCTCAAAAGTGTTCATATTTCATATGATGGGACTTGTTTTTGAACCAGTAAATTTGACTAAAACGCGACTGTTTCAGGAATGAACAAGCGGTCCTTGTCTACTGTTTATCCACTTGTAAGATTCAGGCTAACTGTGTTGCAAACTGATGTCCATAGCCTTATTTTTCTCATGCTATTTTTGGTCTGGACGCAGCCAGGCATATAATCTATTCAAAGGCAGAGAAGGTTAAGTGAAACAGGCCACAGGTGTCAAGTAGCAGTATAAATATTTTGTCATATTAAATGAAAACTTTTATTTATTTATTTTCTCCTGTAAAGAAAACCTGTGATATTTTTTTTTCTTGTGAGACCCAGGTCAGGGAAGGAAAGGAAAACTATACAGAGTGTTTGATTGGATGCTGCATTAGTACACGACCCCGAGATCAGGATGAGTCACCAGCAGTTTTTAATTGTTTTCCAGGAGCAATTCATGCTGAAGTACTGTCAAGAGTAGTTCATTAGCTTTTTATGTTAAGGTGGGGCCAGATATTGGCTTATTTGTGACCTTTATGCAAGATATATCATATAAAAATACTTTGTTTTAATGCAACTTCCTTTCGTTCCGTCTCATAAACCTTATCCGTGTTACATTTACATCCACACCCTCTCTCTCTTTTCAATTACCGTCTGCACTCTCTCCGGCTCCTAAAGGAAACTGCTCTCCGCTTTATCACTTCCTCATTGTCCAACAGTAAAAAACATGCTGTTGCATGTCTGACCTGTCTCTCTGTAGCTCGCCTGTTTATACCGACAAGTACCTAGTCATGGCAGTGGCCACAAATCCACTCATCTGCCTTGGTCTCCTCCCTCCTCTCAGTTCCGCTCTTGGCTCCAGTTCTTAAAGGCTCCCCCCTCTTCCCCTCTCATTAACTCATTTGTCTGTTGGTGCCTTTCTTGTTGCCCTTCTCATTTCAGTCCTCTCTTTGTTTCCTCCAGAGTGAGACTGCAGTGTGATCTATTCGTTTGTTTGTCTGCTGGATAATGACGTGCAGCCACACAAACAACACTGATGGGATTTTAATGAATTGCAATATTTTGAAAATTAGTCACGCTAAGGGTAAGAGGCAGTGTTATACAAGGCTACTGAATCGTTTTGTTCCACGTGCCACCCCATACTGCAAGGTAACGTACCACGAATATTCCATATATTCTTGTAGCCTACTCGCCTGTCATGTTTTCTGCCTCTGTGCTTGTACTTTAACAGAACACACTGTATAAAACTGTGAATTCTGGCTCTTTCCATCAGTGCCCCATGTGTCATACATCCCCCAGTATCATGTACCCTAGTTTGAATCATGTTTATATCCTGATTGAATGCGTCATCCTGACGTAGTTATCAGATGATCTGCTTTCCTCTGCTAATTCCCTCTTCTGTCCCACCTCACTCTTATTTTTTTCCCCCAAACCCAGCTGGGTTTAGTGCAAGGTGGCACTGCTCAAACACGGATTTATTTCTTTTGCCAGTATCACCTTTGTGCCTGGATTGAATTGAATTGTTATTCACACTATATGAATGTAATAGCTGAACATAACATTTTCAAAAGGCATGAGGATAATCAATAGAACAAGGCCAACGCATGATGTTCTGCTGCACAATTTAATATTTGTTATTCATCACAGAAAAACATTTTAATTATCTCATGCCACCTGATATTGTTGTTGTACAGTGCTTTCTAAAGTTCACATAGTGATCCTACATATCCATGACAAACTACTTGTTGTCCTGGCTAAAAGAAGCTGCAACTTAAGCCGAGTGGTCAGTGTGCATGAGTCACCAGTTTGACTCCAGGCCTTTGTTGCATGCATTCTGCTGCTTTCTCTCTCCCTACGTATCCCGTCTGTCTCTGCTGCAAAATCTAAATGGAAAGCAAAATGCCAAAAAAAAAATAATCTTGCTCTTTTTGGAGCGTTTGGCTATATTACACAAAACTGAGCAGCAGAAGAAGCAGCCGTTGTTGTGTTTTAATCCTAGAAGTCGTAAGACTGGAAAGACTTCCAGCATCTCTTTTGAAAACATCAAACTTCATCGGCTGATGAGGAATATGTGCCAGGATCAAAAACTCCAAAAGGAACAAATAAGCAGAGCTTGATTTGAAATTGACATGGTTCCTTTCACACAACATGTAAGACAACAAGTCAGTTCAGCAACTAACTGTTGCTCTTACTCGTTCAGTATTTTAGGATCAATTTGCACAAAAAGGGCTTCACAGGCAAGATTGCATCTAAATCAACTATTTATCGGATCATCAAGAACTTCAAGGAGAGAGGTACAGTTGGTGTGAAGAAGGTTTCAAGGCGCCCAAGAAAGTCCAGAAAGCGCTAGGACCATCTCCTACAGTTGATTCAGCTATTGGATGGGGGAACCATCAGTGGAAAAACATCCGGGACAGGCTGATATTCTGCAAAAGGTACAGGGAACGAAGGAAAAGGTACTGCTGAGGACTCATTTTCAGTCATTTTCTCTGATGAATCCCCTTTCTGATTGTTTGGGGCATCTGGAAAAAAAGCTTGTCCAGAGAAGAAAAGGAGAGCACTACCATCAGTCCTGTGTCATGCCAACAGCAAAGCATTCTGAGATCATTCATGTGTGGGGTTGCTTCTCAGCCAAGGGAGTGGGCTCACTCACTAATTTGCCTAAGAACACAGGCATGAATAAAGAATGGTACCAAAACATCCTCCGAAAGCAACTTCTCCCAACCTTCCAAGAACAGTTGGGTGACGAACAATGCCTTTTCCAACATGATGGAGCAACTCGCCATAAGGCAAAAGTGATAACTAAGTGGCTCGGGGAACAAAACATCGAAATTTTGGGTCCATGGCCTGGAAACTCCCCAGTTCCCATTGAGAACTTGTGGTCAAACCGAAGAGGTGGGTGGACAAACAAAAACCCACAAATTCTGACAAACTCTAAGCATTGATTATGCAAGAATGAGCTGCCATCAGTCAGGATGTGGCCCACAAGTTGACTGACAGTATGCCAGGGGGGTATAGGTCTTGAAAAAGAAGGGTCAACACTGCGAATATTGACTCTCTGCATAAACTTAATGTAATGGTCAGTAAAAGCCTCTGACACCTGAAATGTTAGTACCTATACTTCAGTATACCATAGTAACATCTGACTCGTGTCGTCCTCAAAAATTTTGGCCATACCTGTAAAATCATCTCTCTAATGTTTCCATTCAGGGATGATGTCAGAATCAGCAGTGCTCCTAAAAGCTGCATAAATCACCACCATTCCTTCCATGCATCCACCATCAAATCCCACTCTGGCTCTCACTGTAATGCAAATAAATCGCTCTCTGGACAGAAATCAACCTGACTTGCCATTGTTAGAAATCAAGAGAAAGTCCAGAAGCCTGCGGATAGAAAGGGTAGAAGCTGTGCCGTGTTCGGCCCGAGCAGAGCAGAAATTAGCCGTGATGATGGCAAATGGTCCAACTCTGTTTCACCATCTGATGTCCCCATAAAGGGAAATGCCTCGCATAGGGCGGAGCAGCGATGGCTGCACATGCTGTTAACCGTGAGCTGTGTCCATTGTGTGTATGTAATAAATCTTTTTTTTTTTTTTTTTGTCTAAATTTAAATACAAGGTAATATTTAGAACATTTCGATACATTTCGAAGATAAAATATTTGAGGAATGATTTTGAGTAGGAAGGTTTTCATGGGTTTACGTTGTGACCAGAAATTCGTACTCATCAAATGATCTGATAGGTGTTTATACGCCCCATGTCCTCTGTGGAGTTTTAACAAGTTTTTATTGACAACATTTCAGCAGAAGGTGACCAAGACAGAGCCACATTTTCAACACACACAGATTTATTCAATCCTGGCATTCATTCTAACAATGTTCATCTTTGTTCACCTTGAACAAAGCTTTACAGGACTCCTCTCAGTCTGACTTATAATTGCTTTCAATTGGGTCAGTCTGTTCTGATTGAGGTGGTTACATGAGGCATTTTTATTCTGATTATTGGTGGAATGCCAGTGTCCATTTTTCCAGTGAATGTTAGAAAAGGCAACATGAGGTACAAGTACACAAACTATTCAGTGAAGGTCAGTGAAAGCACAAATGTGGAAAATGTTCTTGTTTAGTTTAACTGATATTCCCAGTTCTGTACAGGTCCATAAGGTTAACGGTTCTTGTTAACTTGAACCGAAGAGAAAGACCAAGTGGAATAATAAAAAAAAGAAAAAGAAAAAAAAGGCGAACGAGAACTGCACTGAAGGAAAACTGAGATGACAATGAAGATCAAAGCATAAAAATATATTATGAGGGACCGGAGAACAAAAAAGGAACTCCTGCCTCTCTACATTTTCTTCTCCCCTCCATCTGATCTCGCCTTCCGTCTTTGCTTTTCTCTTTCCATGTCACTGCTCTAGTGTGTGAGTTTTAATAGAGAATCAGCTGCACGTTTCATTTCTCCTCTTCTCTGACAGACAGAGAGAAGGCAAAGAAAGAAAGGCGGAGGGGTGCAGTGCACATGTACAAAAAATGAATGTTTGGAAATGACCACAGTCTTCATCACTGTTCTTAAAATTCCATGTATATGTTGTTTTGTATGTAGCCAACACTGCTTTGAAATATATTATAACTGTCTTTCTCTAGCTGAAGGCCAAAGCAACTGTAGTTCTGCTCTTAAAATGAACACCATCCAAGTGATCACCTCCGGTACCAGGTAAGTAACACTGCTAGTAAACATACCTGATCAAGCACCAGTATCACTTTTAGGATATAATATTATAGTCACACTCACAAAAATGCCAGCTGAGCGGCATGTAAACATTTGCACCATTTGGTCGACTTTGTGTTCATGATATATTTGTTACCTCTTCGCTGTGGAACATTCACAAATCAATGAATACAAAACAGCTTACGGTATCTTGTGTTTTTCTGCCATGAGCCTCAATGAGCATGTTCAATCAACCGAGGAAGGCAACACGATTAGGTTGAAAGGTTTAATCCTCCTCCCTAAAGAATCTCTGGAGGGATGAACAGCTTTCTTCCATAAGAGAAAGTCCCAGTTGGTGTTTTGATGAAGGTGGTGAATGGTTGAGGTCTGGTTCACATTATTTTTACATTCAGCCACTCAGTGACTCCATTGGTTTATATCTTTCATTTCCTGTTTGTTCGAAAACTAAAGGTACTGTTAAGATTTTCTAAAAGTTTCTTTAGGATATTAATTTCCCATATTAATAGCTGGAGCTTCATCTAGGCTGAATCCAGTCGCACAGGTACATGGAGACTAAGCTATAACCAGCTATGACATCTGTTCTGAAATACTACATTGAAATCTGACACCTACTGACTTCATGGAACCACTTGAGTAGAATCTGCAGTTGAGAAACGGTTTGTTAAAATCACTTCAGTGCACATTTAGGTAATGACCTCAGTCTCATTATAATCCACAGTTAAACCAGCCAGAGATGGAGAGAAACATATGGCGAGAGAGACGAACCAGAGAGAGGTACAGCGACGGAATCAAGACATGCAAGTGCAAATTAAAAGAGCAAATGATATAAATGAATGGTCTGAACGGTTAATGTCTCCACGTTTCATTTAATTTAATTCAATTTTCCGAATCAGTCTTAGCTGTCGCACACGAGAGGGAAAGGCAACCAAGACGAATAAGTCAAAATGGAAAAAAATAAAAATGAATATACATGGTTACTGTACTGCTCTTGGTCACATCTGGCTGCTCATTAGTGTCAGTGTTTAATTCTGATCAACCAAGGGCAAGCAGATGTTTGGTTTAATGGGGGCTTTTGTCACATTTGAAAACAAGGAAGTAGCTAAAAGGGCCGTAAAAAATTCAGCAAGTCCCTAAGACTCACTTACACACAGCCCAATGAAGCTTGTACTTCACTCACACGTATAACTATGAACACATGACAATATTTATATGACAGTTCACTTGTAGAGGACACTGGCAGTGCAGCACACAAACAACCTTTGGCCTGCTAATGGTAGCGAAGCCATGCTGCTAGCTTGCTAAACATTCACAAAGTGTAGCCAATAACTGACGCAATACCCCAGATTATCTCTCAGACAGTTCATTCATCTCCAAAGAGTGGATTCATGACAAAGCGACACCATTTAATCTAGCTGCAGTTTGTGCCCATCCTCAGCTATGGCTGTTATGCTAGTTTTTATTCATAAACAGAAACGCACAACTTGTGGGATGGAATACAAATATGTAACAGCACTTACACACAATATCAGCACTTCAAGTGTTGTTGTTTTTTTTTGTACAGATGACTAGAAGCGGATTTTAGAGATACCTTCAAAAACTGGGCTTTTTTTTTTTAGAGGTTAGCTCTGTGGCTCCAACGTATGCTAATACACTAAAGGGTGCAATCTGGGGCTACCTTTTAACCAGATGGAGATTAAAGTAATAGCACATGACAACATTTCATCTCCACTTGCAAAGCTATGATTGCATGCACCTTAACATCTGGGTATGCAAATAACTAAGATGGATTTATAGTAGCAGGTGTCAGGTGCAGGTAGCAAGTAGATTTCACAATGACACAAGTGTTATGTTCCAGTTGGGCCCGCACAGACAGTGACAGAATGTCGGTCGTCTTTATAGCTCATTAGGTGCTATTTTTTCAACAAATGGTGTCAAAGTCAATTTCATTTTGGACTCTTTAATCATCAAATGGCAGTTAAGGGTACTTGGAGCAATCATTAACAGTCTGGTACAGGTAGAGAGCAGAAACAATAGGATAAAAAGACAGCCGCAAGACAAAGAGCCTGCTTTGAAGACCAACCTTTTACATTAATGTAGAACTATCATACGCATTAGGAAAAGTGACTGTAATGTGGATGACAGATGAGGATGAGCACTGAGTCAAAAGCAGGCTTTTAGTATAAGTCATGTGTCCTGTGGCCCAGTTTAATCGCATTCACGAGGACAAATTCCAAGGAAAGATCTCCCGAACGTCCCCTGAGGGTCACAGATTTCAGGCTGACTTCACACTCCTCAAAAGAAAAAAAAAGAGCAGGCACATGAAAGCAAGAGACCATCTATCTCTATAAACGTTAAAACTCGAAGGCAGCTGAACTAACAGCATTGGGGTCTGGGTGTGCTGCCTAAATGTGACTGCGTGCCGATTTGATGAGGCCTTAAATGTCTGCTCACTCTCCCTCCAAATATGTACCATGGATACTGTGGATCACCTGAAGGTGCAAAACTCATTTTGTGAAGGGCTTGAGCTGTGTCATCCAAGCCAAGGAAGCTTGTTTCTTCAGACTATCGCGTCTCCTTTTTTTGTCACACTTCAGTATTTTATTTTAAGGTAAATTTTATTGTGGTTATTATTAATATTTTTCAATTCAACCAAAACTTGACGTCTTCCTGCCCAGCACAGTTCTCAAGGAGAAACAAGGGGACCCCTTTCTACTATATATGTTCACAGCAATAAGCTTAATGAGCAGCATCATCTTGCCCTGGGTTTTGCCTCTCAGGACACGTTCAGGACACCTTGTTTTTGCTGGAGAGAGACAGAGTTAATGCCCCTGTAAGGAGATGTAATAAATCAAAAATACAACATGATCTATCATATGCCCACCTACCCTATGGTAGTTCATTGCAGGCCCTTACCATCATAAAAGGCTTACATGATGAAATCACTTTAAAACAAAGTTTATTAAATGGAGAAAAGCAATGGAGAACGAAACGCAATTCTCTATGCATACCATATGCCTATGTTATGCCAACCAGGTAAAGAATAAAATAAGAGATTTGAAATTATGAAATACACAAACACAGGGATGTCTCAATCAGTGGCCGATATATCATCGTCATTTTTGAAAGAGGTTCTTTACTCTGGAAAATGAAGGCAGTCTGTCGCCACCCAAAAATAAAAGCACACACAAAAAAATAAAAAAAAATAGTACACTGAAAAAGTCTCCTCGAAGCGACGTCAGAGAGTTATAGAATTTATGTCGTTGGATGAAGAAGCCCATTTCTGTAGTAGAGAGCACAGGTATTAGCTACCCTCTCAACACTACATTAGCTTTGACAGCCCTATTTATTAGATTTAATACAGTCGCACAGTGCACATGTAATCTAGGAGAATAGAAGGAACAGAAGAAATGTCTTCATGAATCTCCAGGGAGGACATTTTGTTTATTTAAGATTGGATCGGAATTTGAATCGACCAATCAGGAGACAAAAAACAATATTAATACCATGTGAATGGTTGTCTGTCTCTCTGTGTTGGCCCTGCGATGGACTGGCGACCTGTCCAGGGTGTACCCCTGCCTCTGGCCCAATGATAGCTGGGATAGGCAGACCCCCGCGACCCTTAACAGGAATAACTGGGTATAGAAAATGAATGAATGAATGAATGACATGAATGCTCTGAAGTTCTTATATATATACGGTCATAAACACCAAAGTGCAAAGTGAGGCAAGCTGTATTTAGTCATTCCGGATCCACAGGATCTATGAAACATTGGACAGATAAGAAGAGACAGGCAGAGTCGTGGTCCCCATCAAAAGCCTGTTGCCCGTCTCTTAAGAACGCACTATAAACAACACATCAAGCTCAGTTTGACACAGTGACTGTTTTACACCTCTTCTGAGGTTGTATTAGGGTTTCAGCAGCCGTCACCTCAGACGGCAGAATGTGGTTTATCACAACACAAGGTTGTGATGTGTTGTGATATAAGAGCTGAACAGATGAGATACGTCTGTTTTTGGTTTGAGTATAGCACTTGCTGTATCACGGTATCAAGGAGAAGTTTAAAAAGCTCCAAGGCTGTCACGTCACTTCTTTTTTGCTTTTTTGCAAAAGCCTTTTACCACATCAACGGAGAGCTCACTACAAACTTGAGTACAACTGTCAAATGCTACTTTCAAACAGAACTTGTGATCTCATGGCGATGAGAAGGGAACCACCAAGGCTTAGTTTAGCATACTAACAACTGCATTACTTAATGTAGGAAATGTGACGTATTTTCTTCTGGCATGTTGTAGAATTAAAAAAGAAACTATTTGATTAATAATAATATATTAACTAACGATCCACTGCCGCCATTTTGGACCTTATCGAAAATGTCATGCTATAAATACCACACGTTGCGAATACCACAAGGAGACTCTAGTCATACAGACTATTCTTTAAAACATGACCCCCTTTTAAAAGATAATCTAAGGGACTATAGTGTCTTGTTCCATTCTAATTTCATTCAGCTGTAAGTAGAAGCTTTGATAAACCCGGTAATTTGGACACGGATGCAGATAATGAACAGCGATGACACATCAAGGAAAAGGCTCAACAGAAGAACATGAGACGCACGGAAGCAAGACAGAGGACAAAGCAATTGTCTTCAGTATGCGCAAATGACAACGTGCGTCTCTTTACGGTGATGGAGAAGTCATGTGACAACCAGCTGTATTTGGTGTCCATTACACACTCCTGCTCGCATGCAGTCAGTCGCCCTCTGTTCTCGGCATGGAGGGATTCATTTGCAGTTCAGAGTAAATGGCCTCATAATTCAATGTGGTCATTAGGAGGGAGGAAGGCACAGCAGCTACCCCGTGGTGCACACACACAAACAGGTGCAGACAGAAACATTTGCGGATACATGTATGCCTTCACAGCCTCCACAGACAAATAGAGAAGCTGAAAAGGCGTCTATGTTTAGGGTTTTAGAACATTACTTTACAACGGAATGTGGTAAGTGCTTTTATTAATGAATCAGCTCCATTTCATTTGGTATGAACACGGAGGGAAACACACACTCACAGCATCAATCCATCAGCAGAGTGCTTAGATGACAGGGTCAAGGACCAGCAGAAACGCCACGCCAGCCACATTTCTTTGTCTCTCTGGTTTGCATCAGTCTCCCTCTTTTCATTTTCATAGAGTGTGTCTCTGTAACAAACACTTTCCAAACAATTCTTTCCCAACACTTTCATCCACTCAAAGCAGTTAAAGTCCAGGTGTCAAGGGGTGTGAACACAGGAAGTAACTAGCAGCGAGGTGGCAACCAGAGACTGTGGGTGACTGTATAGCAGTACCCATCGGTGCCTAAGTACTGTTCCAAAATTTTGAACACTTACAGAACAGGCACAAAAGAGTTGGTACAGGATACCTTTCAAAACATAGGAGGTCATGTGCTCTGTGCAGTGTGTGTGAGAGGTTGTGCTGTGATGTGTGACTGTATAGTGAATCTGAAAGGTATATGTATGTAAAGTAGGCAAGGGGTGGGGGGTGGTCATAATAAATAAATGCATGAGAGTGAGAGAAAGAAGATAAGAAAGAACTATGCTAATGCTGTGACATAGATGGCGTAATATAAAAATGGCAATTATTATAATATTAGTGAAATAACCATGACGGATCATATGAGTAGGCAGTGGGTGATTTGTGTGGTATGCACACAAACGAGGAAACAAACAAAACAAAGAGTGTAATATCAAGAATGAAATTTCTATTAAGGGAACAGAGAATAAGGAATAACCACCAACGGGAGCCTCAGAGTGATGCGACAGTGTGTTTTTTTCTTGCTTGTTTGTCTGAGACTGAACATTTTCAAAGTAGCGTTTATTTGGGACGCATCGGGAGGTAACTTGTATCGACTTGGGACAGCTATGTATCCCAGAATGCATTTTGCAGACATCATCATTAACGCTGCTGTTCCAGTTACAGAATGACTGTGCTGCATCTTACTGTTCTCCAGAGTTTCAGAGAGGACCTTCTGAGGAACAACTTGTTGCACTGCATCCCACAGATACTTGATCAGTTTGGGATCTAGTGAATTTGGAGGCCAGGTCAACACCTTGTCGCTGTTTGTCTACCGTCACTAGTGCATTATCAATCAGTGTATATTATAAAAAAAAGCTCATATTCATAGTCCTCACTCTTCAAATTTAGTCAAAATCAAGCGGTGATGTTGCTCATGACCTGATGATGGATGCAGGAACAAACTAATGAATAAACATATTTCATCAGGAGGGTGATAATGACTGTCACCAAATGCAGATTACAAACACTCTGTCATGCACACGCACTCATTCTGATTTAAGGGGAACCACAGAGGGCGTGGAAGCTGATATATCAGATCATGTGGCATTGGATGCGCTGTCTCTCCGTCACTCCCTTTAGTTTCTCTCTCTCTGCCCTTTGTGTCCCACTTACCTCCGCCTCTGGTTCTCTGGTTCTCTGGTTATTGACCTCTCTCTATTTCTGCCAATTCCCATCTGCTTCAGTCTATTTTCACTAAAAGCCTCAAAATAACACCTCCGGCCCAACCCGCACGTGCGCACTAAAAGTTGATACTGACCTTTGTAATGACAATAACAATGAATGTAATTTGACAGGATGAAGTCCTCTGAAGAGCTGACTAATGAGAGGTCAAAATCGACGCCGCGCGTGGACGTGCATGTGTTTGTTTTTCTCACAGACCATCTGTGCATAATTACCTCTTCAGTCAGCTCCATGTCTCTCAGCCAAAGTATGAATGTTTGATGGTTTGTCTCTATTCAGACAGATACTTTTTGGCTGACTAAAACAGCAGAGTGGACTGAGTGACTATTATCCACAAATGGGCACCAGCAGCCACGTCTGCTGAATAAGATACTGCAACGAACACTCAACTGACAAAGGATAGGCTTCAAGTCAGTATGGTAAGATGCTTTAAAATTACTTGGAAGTGTAAGATGCAAAGATCAGGAGGAAATCATATTAAAAAAATAATAATAATTAAAATTATGTTTCAAATATGTATAACTTCACGTGTTTAGGCTAAACTATTATGGTCATTTTTCTGGTTCATAGGGTATAAACGAAAACCAGTTGATGCCTTTTAATAAAAACTGATTAAAAAGTATTTTGTGACCCTCAGCGTACTGGAAGGAAGTAACATTTTTTTTGTATCGCGGATTGAAATAAACCAGTAAACCGACTTATCTTCTCAAAGGCCGGCAGCCTGTTTACCGTGGGAGATTTAAATAACTGGGTGTCAGTGCAGCTTTAAAGCCCAGTCGCAACCTAATTAGAGCCTCGGCTCCCAAAACCTCCGTTCAGGCAGTGCCAAATCTGCTCCACAGCAGATGGTCGAACCTAGCACAAACTAACCCGCCGATTTGTTTGGTGTTTTAGGGATCTTAGGACAGGAAAAATGTTTGCCGGTGCATTTAAATGCCAGAGAACACACATGGAATAACTCACTGACAGCATCATGCAGTAGATTAATATCTATGAGTGGCTTGTGCTAATGAGCAACTCAGGGAAAGAACATTAGAAAACCTGCTTTAAAAAGAAAAGAGGGAACATCAAGACCAGTATATAAGTAGATAGATAAGTGTCCTCTCACTGACTCAAGTACTTGTTTCCTCCTCTGTTCCTTCCATAACTCCTCCATTTGCCTAATTAAGATTACAGTATGCGTATAGGATAGACACACGACCATCTAGGGACTGAAATGAAAAACAGCCACATCCAGGTTTGTTTTGACGTCTTTGCCAATCAGCATGCAGGCCTTACTTGGTGCTCAGGTGCTTTCTACACTGCTCCCCAGGGATGAAAAGGATGTAGTCAACATCACTCTAGCCCTTTGTCCTCTCTACATTTGTCAATCCTTGCATTCTACCAATATCAAAGCACTTGCGAAATGTGTCCCCTTCTGTCATCCAGCATTCCTCACTTGTATTCTCTCATCGTGCCCACTAAATTAAAGGATCGAGGAAAAAGCATCTTAATATGTAGAGGCCGCGCGTAAAAAAATATAATCCACTGAGAGGTCTGTCATCGCGGAACACTTCACATGTCATAAGTGTAAAGGCGCCGGATGCCAGAGACCCTTCCAGACCTGTACTTTAGAGGCGAGCTAGATTAAAAAGAAAGTCAGCATCAGTCAACCCCAGTGAATTTACATACCAATTTTACTTTGAAGGACAGACCACAAGGATTATTATTGTATGGGAAAATGAAAGAAGTTCACAGTTCAGAAAGAAACAGTTTTTACTTTCGTATTTAAAAAGTTTGAATCGTGTTCTTAAGAGAACAACGTGCTGCTGACCGTGGCTAACCTCTGATTACATCCAGTGACAATCTTTTACCGCCAGAAGGGGTTTTTCCTAGTCCTTTATTATTCATTCATTCATTCATATGTACAGCATTAAGCATACTGTGCATATTGGAGCAGTGGGCATCCACACATGCCACGCCAGGGAGCAATTGTGAGGGGGTATATATACATATATATATACACACACACACATATATATATACATATATATATACATATACATACATATATATATATACATACATATATATATATATATATATATATACACTTTTTATTTTTTTATTGCCATGTTGATGTTTCAGAGGTGATGCTAAGGGTGGCTGATGTCCTAAACTGTACAATGGGGATCAGTCTGTTGTTATGGAAACAGAATCTTTTATTTTTTCTAACAAGAATCCCTTCAGGCAACACTTTTTCCCTTACAAGGAAAAAAAACTGGTTCATAAGACCACAGCTTCAACCTGCCATCCACTGTCCCTCCTCTCTCTCTCTCTCTCTCTCTGAATCTTTCTGTGCTGAATTCAGTATGATCTTCGTCTCTCCTTGTAGTCCACCTCCTCTTTTTCGGGGCCTCTAGCACCAAACAGCTCGAAGGAATACCTCCTCGAGGCTCCTGTTGTTGCGATGAACCAAAACATGTCTGCGCTGATGTGCTCTGCTGCACGGAGTAAAAAACTCGTTGTTTCCCATTGTTATCTGACAGCACCGGGTGCTGAAAACGCGCTAAGCTCGCAGTGCTGTCAAGGCGAGTGCGGTGGAAAAAGACGCTGAGTGAAGAGTTTCCCAACAGACACGCAGCCTCAATTAATGCTGCTGGATGCCATTTCCTCTGTGCTTTTCATCGCTCGTGTTTTGTGTTTACAAGGAAGAGGTAAAGTCGACAGCCACTCTCTGCCGAGTTTGCTTTCCGTCTGTTGTTAACTCTGGCATTTAAATGATAATTTGTGACTACAGATGGACGAATCGTTATTTTTTTCCCCTTAAAAAGTCAACGCAGTTCTTGTCAAGTTTCATCTTACAGCAAACCTTTGTGCATGAACAGTGTCCGCATCTGCGTTGTGCAATCGACCAGATGTTCACACTACAAGTTGAAGCCAGCCCAACAAGTGTCGGGAGTCGGTTTTAGCATATGCCGGCTTCTACTGAAATGGACTTGTAGTCTGACTTTAGCTCGTTAGACTGAACTTTTTTTAAGAGTGTGCATGTCAGAATGCTTCCCTTGAAGAAGGATCAATAAAAAGTTTGCACATACAATATCAAGTTTCTAAAAACACAAAAAAATGTACCTCGACAGAAGTTCAGTTTACATTTCTCCGGTCCGTTTGTGCACAGAAATGATTTCCTTGCATATGCAGTGTAGGATGCACGGCAAAATCCACAGCGGGCCGTGTTAAATTTAGCTTCTCTGGCAAGGCACTCCAGAGCTAAGGGGAGCTATGACATCTTAGAACTACCAAGAAAGGCTTATGAGGAATGAAGAGTTCAGAAATATTGCCTTGGATATTACTAGTAAAATGTAATTCTAAAGTGAATAAGAAGAGAAGAAAAGGGAATGTGATCAAAGCTTAAGTTGAGTTTAACAGCACTCGTGTGTTCGTTTGTTTAGTTCCCTCTATTCATTTTTATCACTTCTATTTGATTGAACATTCCAGCTCACATCTTCTCAAGCCACACTTAAATAAATGTGACTTAAGCATTTATTTTTGTTAAGTCTGTTTCTTTTCACTTTACATGTAGAAACATTTCACATGTAGCTTTACATTTCACTTTACGTGAACTCGACCTAGACTCAATAATGTGCTTGAACGCAGGGCTGTAGTACTCGAGTCCGGTCTTGGACTCGAGTCCGGACTTGAGACCGGTTTTCTATTGTCTCGGACTTGTCTCGGACTCGCTGGTATTTGGACTCGGACTTGTCTCGGTCTCGGCCACTGGTCTTGCCAAATATGGCTTTTGGTCTTGACCGAGTCCAGGTGTCTTTATCATGTTCTGGGGTCCCCAAACACATCCGGCCCGCCTAAAGAACTGGAGTGGCCCGCTTAACGATCCCAAACAATCCCTTTAGACACGACCTGTTTGTTAAAACTATAAAATATCCGAATTCAATGATTAAGGTAACTATTTACAGTAGTAGCTAATTTTCACTCCCCTTCACAATGGTATATTCCGACGTGGTCATGCACGTAATCAAGCGTCAAGTGCGTGCGCTACGCTGCACGGGCGAGTAGAACAGGAGAAAGCTAGACGTCAAAATGTCAAAACTCCTGGGGAAACGGAAAATGGATTCAGAGTTTTTAAACAGCAGTGGACAGATGATTATTTTCTTGTCCAGTGCAAGGAAAAGGCAGTTTGTCAAATCTGCAAAGGCTGTTGCCTGTTATTTCACTGTAGCCTTAGTAAACATACCTGTTAAATGAAATATTTGACT
>JASGAT010373740.1:812-12673 GCA_030220025.1 Chelon auratus
CCCCTCTCCTCTCCACCTCCAATCCTCCTCTCGGGATGAAGCTGGTCGAATAAATTGCTTTCCAGAGGGATGAAATGTACAGTGCACCTCGCAACACCGCACAAGATTGCTCACTCGTAGAATACAGTGCTGTGATTAATAACCCCACAACTTCTAGCCGGTTTCCAAGTGCTTACCAGATCAAATATGCACCACTCCCTTCTTTCTTTTCTATTTATTCCCACATACCTTAGGCACTTTGTCTGGCGAGTGCATGAGACGAAGCCCATTAAAGCAGGCTGCAACTGTATGTCCATTAGTCTGCTCCGTGCATTCATCACCATAAATCTAGTGGCAAAGAGCTGCACACATGGTAAGTTTGCAGTTCTTAAAAACTGACAACTGTAATCGGGAAGCAATGACCTAAAACCTACCACATTTTTATGATCACTCACGGCCCATCGGTCGCTCAGCGTTATTAGCTTTGATAAAGTCGCGTTGATTAGACCGCAAAAGCTTTTCCGCGCCGTGCATTTATTGCTGATATATTTCAGGACTTGATTAATTTGGAACGTGATCTCATATCCACTTACAAAGGCGCTATAGGAGAACGGTGCTGATGAAAAGACTCCTGCATCCAAATCTAAATTTAATTTGATCACAGTCAGGCCTTTTGTTGGGTAAAAAAAAATAAATAATTTGTGCAATCAATAGCGGTCGCTGTAGCTGCTGGATATTATTTTAAAGATTGGGTTTCTCATTTGAAATAAATACACAAAGGTTAAATATGGTGGCAAATATGTAATTAGAGAGCATAGCATCCAGGTTTGCCTCCAACGGAGTCAAGAGGTCAGAGTTTAATATAAAAAAGGAGCAGAAACCGTTTAAAAATATTCAAGTGTGCTGTGGGAAGTAAATGTAAAGCTATACCTTCAAATGATATTGTTTTAGTTTGGTGAAATCTTTTTAGAGTCTTCTAATATGGATTACACTCATCAGGCATAACATTATGACCACCTTCCTCATATTGTGCAGGTCTCTCTCGAGGTGACTCATCAGAGAATGGACATGGGCCTTCTGAGGGTGTCCTGTGGTGTCTGGGAACAGAATGTTGTTAGTGGGGGGCATTTGAGGGGAGGGGCCTCTGTGGATCATCCCACAGCGGCAGATCAGTTTGGGATCTAGTGAATTTGGAGGCCAGGTCAACACGTTGTACTGTTCTTCATGTTTTTTTTTAGTTGTTCCTAAAGTGTTTTTCTGTGTGTGTCTGTGTCAGGCTAGCCTGTTCGTCACCATCCTACGTTTCTTGTCTTGTCAATTTTATAAATGGCAAGGACGTCGTAGCTCTCCTTCCAACTGGCTTTGGGAAAAGTTTGATTTATTTAACTGGAAGCGGAAGTGGTAAGCGTAAGAGCCTGAACTCCAGCGCACAATACACGTCATTACCAAACGTTGCTGATTGGTTAAGGGAACTCCAATGATTTTAAACCTCAAAATAAGCATCCGCCCGTTACGGAGACAGATTCCTATTACGTTGGGCCAGACTAACGTGCAGACCGAAATCAAATTTCGGGCGGAAACGTAGGATGGTGACGACCAGGCTAGTGTCAGGCTGCATCCTGCTGGGGATGGCTGCTGCCATCAAGGAGTGTCATTGCTATGGGGTGGGGGTGCCTGGTCTGGTCTAAGTGGGTGCTACATGTCTGAAAGTTTTTTTGCACCTGGACATGTAGGTCACATGTCCAGGTGCAAAAGTTTCCCATCAGAACACTGAAATTGTCACAAGATGGTTAATGTTATTCAATGTCAGTGTTGTGGCTGATCGGTGTATATGCCAAAAAAAAAAAAAGATCAATTAGAATATAACTGACATTTGCAAAGTGAGTTTGCCTCAGCAGAACATCTTCTTGTTTTTATCCACCCAACTTTATTGACACATCAACAATTCAGTCAACACAAGCGGATGGAGACAGACTCACGTTTGCGCTGCTGCTGCTGCTGCCTGCACTGAACAGCTGGTTGTTTTGCTACCTCCATGTTTCTTTTTCACTCTTGGAAGTTCATCACGTCAGCTGATGTTTATCCCAGGTGGGGCAAACATGCAAAAAAATAATATATTCATTCCAACAAGACCACATTAGTTGGTTAGTAGGAGCTAATATTTTCATACAGCGAAATTTGTGGCATTTTCATTCATAAAAAGACATTATTAGTGTCCATTTAAACATAGCCAGTGATGAAAGTGAGGCTGCCAATGTTTCTACTGATATGTTCATCACGCTAAATCCTTACTATTTGTTGACAAATAACACTTGACCCGCTCATCTCAAGGAGACACGGATGTGCTTTTAATTCAGGTCAAAAGTGATCACTCTGGTGGAAAGGCAAATTTGAATTCCAGTCGTGGCGATCTTCATCTCATCTTTCTGTCAGTCAAAAATGTCCGCAACAAATGAGGAAATACCAGCAAGTTAATTCTGGTTCGTACATTTTTCCAACGTCCTGAATACCTTTTCAGTATGAGAAATGTTATTTTTCATCTGCCAGACGTGGCTCTGGAGATCCACCGCTTTGGATTCCATACTGAAATATCTAATCAACTATACACATATTTGTCCTTTTTTTTTTTTTTTTTTCTTTTCATTTTCGGTCGATAAAAAGGTGAATTTCATTAAGAGCTGTCCTTTATCTCATCTCTTCTGTCAGTCACTGCCGCACGCCGCACTGATAAACCAGATATTCTTCCGTTCTAAACAACAAAAAAATGAATAAAACAAATGTCAAAGGGTTTATTGCACATATTGTACAAGAATGAAATCTCTGTGATCAGGTAACATCAAAACAGACGCATCTTAATAAAAAACCTGTCAAGGAGAATAACAAAAGAGGTCCTCAAACTTCTTTTATTCTATTCTCAGTCCGGCTGTACAACAACTCCTTTCTGTAACGGATAAATCCATGTTATTAATGTTAATGAACATTATTGCACCTTATCCATCCTGTGTTTATAATATATATTTACTTCTGTATCTATTTCATGTAAATTAGTTCAAATGCAAATTTTGTAAATTTTTTGCTTACACTATTTTATTTTATTTTACTAGATTTTATTTGTTTTATTTTTTCAATTATTTTATAAAAATATTTTTTACATTATTTTATTAAAATATTTTTTACATTATTTTATTAAAATATTTTTTAAATTATTAATTTTTAAATTATTTTATTCATTTTATTTTTCACCTATTTTTTTCCCCCTTGGTCACAGTAGCTCAGTTGCACACACACACAAAAAAAATTCCCCTGTGGATGAATAAAGTCTAAAAGTACAGCTCATTTCTGGAAATCTCATCTGAAGCAGGTGAGCCCGTGTTATTAAAACGGAGCGCCACCAAAATGTGTCTTCCTGTTCCTTGGGTTTTGTGCAATTCAGTGCATTCACGGCAGAAAGGAGCTTGCATGGTTCTCATCCACTCGGCGACACCTTGAAAGACGTTAGTGTCTAACTTCTAATCTTCACACACTTTTACAACCTGTCTATGATTTTTATCACCCTGATGTTCATGCCGTAAACGAGAAACTGTGTTGTGAAATCTGAATGGAGGGTCTAATGACAGAGGAAGCTCCGCGAGGCAAATCCTCGGTTTGTGATTCTGGGTTACTTGAATAAAATAAAGTCTGACTGGACCTGAACAACAGGTGTTGCCCGTGACACTCCATCATGTAATCACACTTAACAATCAGGACACAGTGGCTTGATTCTGCTGCTCCTGCCAGCTACCTCTCCTGGGAAATGCTGTTGCTAGGGGCTGTCTGCCCGCGGATGACCAGAGTCTTTTTACAGCGGCCATCCTGCCAAGCATGCGATCCTCCTCTGGTGTAACGAGATCTCTGCTCTGAATAATGCGCCTCTGTTTCCCGTTCTCGCCACAGAAACAATTCCGCCCCCACACAGTTCATTCACTGGGAGGAAATGCTCATTCTAAGACCTGATGGAGTTGCCTTAATTGTGTTGGTTTCTGGGGGATTCGGCAGGTAAAAAGGTGAATCCTGTTCTGAGTTTCCAGTTTATTAGATGAACCTGAACAACTGAATGATATCCAGGACAGCAGTGCTAGTTTTAATGCAGGAGAAGAGTTCAATCAATTCAATTTTGCAGCAATTTCTGTTGACGTTTGGTGGATGCACCACACTGGTCCTGAAGGGATATGTCAAAACCCATAGGCTGGACAGCCATGGTCCCCCAAGGAAAGTAGCAACCTGATTTGAGCCAAATGTTACGTTGAAGGTCCCGTATGGATTTGGGGGACTCTGTACTCCAATGAAAACACAATTATGGAAATTATATTTAATTTAGGCTGTTAATCACCTATAAATTGTTGTGTTTTTGTTAGCTTAAAATTAGTCTTTTGCATGAGGAGCAAGCCCTCTTCCATGGAGTGGAATCCGCCATATTGCATAGCCATGTCTCTAGTAACCCAGCGTGAACAAACCAAACGCTGACTCTAGAGGAGACGATGTTTCAGCCTTCGTCTGTTTTCCTACGTATCAGGAAAGCGAAAGGTATCGGAGATCCTGCACTGCTAGGCGCCTCTAAATCCTGCACACTGGAGCTCTAACCCTACAATTAGTGTTATCGTCAGATCAGCAGTTAGCCGTCGCCGAGACAAGACTAGCAGCAATGTGGTAACAAGATGGGTGAATAAAACCTTTGAGTTTTCTCATCCTTAAGCCTTGTATAATTTTCAGCTGGCTTTCTAAAGGCTAAGGTTTTCGCATTCCTCTAAATTGTGATGGCCAGGCTCAAAGAGAGATTTTTATGTTGCAAATGAACATTTTCTTCTTCCCAACAGCTTGTATTCTGAAGTATTTGTGTTTTCCCTCGAATCAATTGTCCTGAAACAGCTGTACATTCAGCAGGTTTGTCAGCCTTCGTTGTAATAAGATATCCACAGCTGAGAGAAGACAATGGAGAAGCTGTAACCTTATTTCCTCCACACTGCCATGATGAAATCCCACTGTCTGATGTGCCAATCACTCCAAAACCCCTCAGATGAGCCTTTAATATTGACTGGAGGGAAGTTTAATCTCCTCTGCAAGTGGAAAACACTCACACTGCCCCAAGATTCACCTCTCCGTGACTAAATGAACTCTATTTTTTTCTTTTTCTTTTTTGCATTTGAAGAAAAACTCTTAACAGATCTGCCATTAACAGTTGAAGTAAAATATGTAGAAAATTCAGAAAGTTATTACAACCGTTTCTCTCCGCTACAACTCTTGTTTCCCGTAGGCATGAATTTCCATTATATTTTATTCTTTATTACTAGAATTGGCTGAGTGCGGCGATAAGAACATTTGCACACACTGTACTTTCCTTTGACGGATTTTTTTTTTTTTTTTACTATATTTCTGCTGAGCTTTTGATCACACTAGATCTTTTTGTAGAAGTATTTTGTTATAGGGACAAAAAGGGCAAAAATAAACAATAAGGTTAGTTAATGTGCATAAATGATGGATAGATATCCAACGACTTCCACGCCTCGCGGAGAGCAGAAAGTCTACGCCGTAACAATAACTAACGCCGTGCCACCACAGAACAGTTTAATCACGTGGTATAAACCGTGTTGCATGCCGACAAAAGCAAAACCTCTGTAATCCGTTGTTGCACAAGAAAAGTGTGTTCACTCTTACTCCATAGACTGTCTTTGATGTTAGCACAAAGGTTAAGCAATGACTTCTTTCAGATTTGTGATTGCAAGTTGTTGCATTTCCAAATCACATGTGTTATGCAATGAGTACAGTCCTATTAAGAATATGAATGATTAAAAAATATATACTTGAACCACACATCATTACATCTTCATTTAGGTCTTTTTCAGAAGATAAAGTTATGAGAACGTGAACATTAAAATGTCAATGAAACTGGGGTTAACATTTTCATATTGCTGCAGCAATTCACTAATAAATGCACCAATTAGTTTAAGTAATTGCCTCGTTTCCGGAGCTGGATATGTTTGATATATGGCTGTGATTATGGCGGCACAAGTGTTTGACTTTAGTAGAACACTTGCTGTGTGTATGCAGTGCCACTTAGTTTCTTAGAAACAATAAGTACTGCATAAGTTAAAGCAACACATTGTCTTAAAATAACGCCCGACACTTTAAGTGCAATGATATAAGAGAGCACAGCCTTGAACACCTTACAGTGAGGTGCTAGGTTATTTCAAGTACAGAGGATGCTTTACAAGAGAAAATAATTTTTTTTAAAAAATACCGGAGTAAAATAAAGTATAATAAAGTAAAATAAAGAATACCATTTAATTCTAAAGAGCATTTGAAGGGGAACTACTGTTGTTTACAACCTGGACCTTATTTCTGACATAAAATATGATCATTTACTCACCCATATAACTTTGTCATTCGGTGTTGTTCGTCAGATATTTAGATCAGTGTATGTCCATATAGTGGGAGTGACTGGGGCACTGAAATGCATCCCCCAGATGATGATAACGGGCAACTCGGGACTCAACGGGGAATAGCACTAGCATGTCATCACAAAATATTGCTGAAATGTATGAGTTTCGCAGCAGATAATGTGTTATTTATAGGCTGCGTTTCGGTGCCCCAGTCACTCCCACTATATGGATATACGCGGATGTAAATATCTGACGAACAACACCAAATAACAACAAAGTTATATGGGTGAGTAAATGAAAATATTTTATGTCAGAAATAAGGTCCAGGTTGTAAACAACAGTAGTTCCCCTTTAAAAGAAAAAAAAAAAGTAGTTCCCCTTTAACTTCCCTAAATGAAGAAGTAGGGTGTAATCTGTGTGACCTTGTTTGGGTACCACCAGTCGACTGACTCCTATGGCCCTTATATCCTTGACACTGACACTGATCAGACGTAACATTATGACCATCTTCCTAATACTGTGTAGGTCTCCCTCCAAAACAGTTGTGACTCATCAGAGAATGGACATGGACCTTCTGAGGGTGTCCTGTGGTGTCTGGTAACAGAATGTTGTTAGTGGGAGGCTTTGAGGGGAGGGGCCTCTGTACTACATGTCTAAGTAAAATCCACACAAATGAATACCAGGTCCCAGCAGAACACAAGATGGTCAATGTTATTTACTTCTCTTGTCAGTGGTCATTAAGTTGTGGCTGATCTGTGTATTCTAAGCTATTAAAGATGGTTGTTTATGGCAAACCATCATAGGTTTTGTAGCTCACATTATTCATTATTCACAAGAACAATTCTGTGAAACCTCCTTTAAACTGCCTCTATCTGGGGCTCAGTCCCCAGTGCTCAGAAACATGTACCTGGAACATTATGCAGAATCGGTTGCCTCTCTTTTCCTTCCCAGCGTGACCGGCAGCTTTTCATGAGTGGCATTTTACTCACCACTGCCCGAACCAGTCACTCCCTCTGCTGCCTCCCTCAAAATCTAACACACCAGTCGGATGACAGGGAGCTGCATATGGTGGACGAGGAGGAGACAGATGCATCCGTGAAGCCTCACACAGCTCTAAATGAGCTGGCAAAAGATGGGCTAAGTGTTTGCACGCGCCGGGTGCATGGGGTTTACGAATCTTAACAGGGAGCGCGTGAGGTTCAGATATCGGAAAAGAAATTGCATCCGCAGTTATGAGTGAAATCATTTTCTAGGTCAGCATGGGAATATTACTTTTCCTCCACGCGATAGAAAGAAGAAAAAATAAATAAATAAAAGCATCTCGTTGGCTGTGAACTCCTTGGATATAAAACATTATGTTTGGTTTTGGGGTATGAAACAGGCTGCGTCTGGCCTGAAATACAGATTTTATTTGGTCTTTACTTCAACATGCAGTGCATTACTGCAGACACAGTCAACATCTATAAAGCATACTTGCCCTGTGGGTATAACGATTCTGTTCTCGGTTATCTGATTTGTTTTTGGACACAACTTGATGCATACATTCTCACATTATAATTTAAATGTACTACATTTTTTCATTGCAGCAGGAAGGAACTGTTACTTCCTTTTGTAGCACATTTCAAACCCAGGAAAATGCCCTCTTAATATTTTAATATCAAGTTTTATTATTTTAAATTAATGACTTTTATATGGAGTTTCAAAAGAGTCCACTTATCAACTAAAATTAGACACAGCCCTCTTGAGTGAAATAACCACATTCGTTATTCTCACGAACCTCTTAATGGAACTGATGTGTGCTGATGTTCTTTTAAGGCAATGTAATAGTACCAGAAGATAATACTGAGGAATGACTTGCATCTAACCAAAGTCCTTGTGTGACTGATTCAAAGTGAGGACATTGTGTTTCTCCAACATATTCATATAAGACAAAGTTCAAGCTTGACGTTACTCTGTAAACTGTGTTTGACGTTTAAAAACACACTCTGGGTAATGATTTCCTCGACGTCTGTCTCCTTAAAGGGAAATTGCCGTTTTTCACAACCTGGACCTTATTTCTGGCATAAAATATGATTGTTTACTCAACTTTGGTGTTATTTGAAGTCGTTCGTATATCCATGTAGTGGGAGTGACTGGGGCACCGAAATGCAGCCTCTACATAACGCATTATCTGCCACAAAACTCTTTCATTTCACCAATATTTTGTCATGATACGCTAGTGCTATTCCCCTTTGAGTCCGGAGTTACCTGTTATCTATTTGCAGACATGCAGTGGTTTGTTGTCCTTTGGCCAGCTGTTCCTCTCTCTGCCTCCGCATCCTCCTTCCAACGAGCTCCTCATCCGCATATTATGGCTCAAAACGGTAAGGACGTCCATCATAAACAAAGTCATCGTCCACAACCTCAGAATCTGAAAAAATATTCAGCCATGTTGCAAAAAACTAGCAGTAGCAAATTACAGGTGAGCAAGTGGCGCTCAGAGATGACATCATCCAGGTCAGAGGTTAGTAGGTCAATCTACAGACCCCAGATGATGATAACAGGTAACTCTGGACTCAACAGGGAATAGCACTAGCGTATTATAATAAAATATTGGTGAAACGCACAAGTTTTGCAGAAGATAATGCGTTATTTAGGGGTTGCGTTTCGGTGCCCCAGTCACTCCCACTATATGTATATATGTGGCGCTCCGCTGGATCTAAATATCTTCCGAATGACTCCAAATGACACCAAAGTTGTATGGGTGAGTAAATGATCATATTTTATGCCAGAAATAAGGTCCAGGTAGTAAAAAAACTGTAAATCCCCTTTAAATCTCTTTATTGCTGCATTTCATAAACTTGTATTACTGCAAACAGGAATTAACAGGAACTCTTCCAAATTAAGACCAAGGTTATATGAATCAAACTGTATCACCGGATAAGAACATTAACTTTGGACAAACCGTACATAACCCAGTATTAAGATAATCCTTTAGGATAATCCTTTAATTTATCCCGCTGTGGGGAAATTTTCATTACATCCAATTTGAGCTTTTCTTAAATTATTGCTTTCATATCATGCACATTGTGAAGTGTGACAATGTCCAATGAGAATGTAATTCCTATGGATGCTAAGCTAATTTAACCACATGTCAATACTTTGGCCCTTGTCAGGAGTTATAAAACTAATCTGGGAGGCATTGTAAAAACAGTTGTCATTCAATTAGAGTAGTGAGGTGTTCATATAATTTGCAAATGACTTTCAGTAATGGCCTTGTTTGCAGAGTTGGTTTATACGTGATATATGGCCGTGACTGTGGCAGCACAAGCGTCTCGGTGCAACACTTGCTGTATGTGACGTGCTCGACTGTCTGCAGTGAATCACGTACATTGCATGGTCTTGGGGGAGCATTTTCACTCCATTCAAATTCACTGTGTGGGAGCCTTGTCTGAAAAACTGTACATCAAACACCTATGACCTACTGTCTGCACTAAATGTGCCCCCCCTCGAGGCGGCTATTGTCCATGCTTCACTGTCTGCAGAGCTCACATGGAGATAAAGTGCTTAACCGTCCCATTGTCCTAGCGATGTGGGATGTCATTTTAATGGATGCACTTCAATAAATCTGTCTCGATATCCTGGGAAGGAAACTGAGTACCACACTTGACCTTGTCTTTTTTTTTTTTTTTTAAACGCTGCAGCAGGTTGGATTTAAAAGTAAATATGTAGATTCTCAAAAAGCCGCCAGCTCTCGCTCGATGTCGTTGGGTCACCGGCCTTTGTCGCCCATTCCGTTCGGTCAGAGTGGCCACATGCAGGTCTTTATTCTTGAGAGGAAGATTGACAACTCGGGCACAGACCTGAGTGCAAATGCTCAACAAATCGACTGTCAAAGACTCCAAAAAAGTAGCACCTGTCAAAACAGTCAGTCTGCCTGTTTGGAGTGCGAGGGTGGGAGAGGTGAGATGAAATCCTTGCAACAATCACTTTAGGTCATGGCGGTAACAGGGAGTTACACTGTTTGGTTACACAGCCCATTCTTAATGCAGCGCACATAACAAAGAGAACTGAACTGTGCACCAAAACCTGACTGATACCATCTGCACTCAGATGCTTTCCCTGAAAACTCTCTGCAGCTTAAATACTCAAACTAACTCAAACTGCAGAAATATGCACGTGCATGGTTATGTTTTATATATATATATATATATATATATATAAACACATTCACACTCTTGCAGAGGGCCGTAATTGGACACAGCCATACCAGTAATTACCTTATGTTGTGTGTCAGTTTCTTATGCTTCTGCTCCACCGAGGCCTGAGAGCTGTGAACAAACAGAATGGAAACAATCTCAGTCTGTCACAAAACCACGAGCAATGACTGCTGCTGCTGTTTATAAATAATAAGAGATCGGTATTACTCGTCAGGAAGCGCAGGTAAAAATCTGAAGCTTCAAAATCATTTTACATCGATTAAATAAAAAAATAATGCAGGCTCCCCTCCAGCGATGTTACATTTAAACATACACATTCTCTAGGTGGGACTGTTTTGTAGTGTATAAAAATAAATAAGTAAAGGATGCTGATAAAAACGATATTGTTGTAATACTTTTGGCAGCCATATTATTTATCCATCTGGCCCCATCTGTGTTGTGCACATCAGGCTCAGCATATATTTACAATGCAAAATATGTTTTGCACCGCACTTCTTTGATATTATTTAATTAGGCAGGAATTAGGAGTTCTGTTTTACCTGGATTCGTCTCATCAGTGTACATTTCGAGTTATTTAGTCCAGTGAAACTCATCTCAACAAACAAGAATCTTCAGCTACACTGCAAAAAGCTAAAATCTAACTAAGATAAAATATCTTAAATCAAGGTAAAGGGTGCTGTTTTTTTGTTCTTATTAACAGTTTTTGAGTTTCTGTGTTTTGTTAAATTTAAATGATCTTAATTAACTTCTTTATTTTTGAGATGTTTTTAGTTAACTTAATGCTTAAAATTACAAAATTAAAAGTATCGCAAGGTTTTAGATGAACATGAGGATTTCTTATTGTTAAAGGAACAGTATGTAAGATTGTGGCCAAAACTGGTACTGCAATCACTTTCAAAATACTGTAGAACGGTGTATCCCCTCCAACCTCCCCCCGTCTCGAGGTTGCCAGGTTACCGAGGTAACATTAGGCTACTCAATTCGTCTCAATTACGTTTCAAATTGCCATAATCGACGTGCTTAAGTTAGCCAGGAGAAAATTAGCAACGTTGGCGTCTGTCTTCAAATTCTTCTCCGTTTTCAGCCGTCTCCATCTTTCAAAGGCATCTCCTATACAAATCCTTGTTTTATTTTGGACTTTGTCACGACGTAGTTCGGATTCCTAACGAGGTCTTAGGTTTCGTAACGTTATACATGTTTTATCCGACACGTTCGTAGCTGCAGCTGTGGTAACTAGAGCAGAGCTGGCAACCTGGATGACGAAACT
>JASGAT010373747.1:0-14400 GCA_030220025.1 Chelon auratus
GTATATATATATATATATATATACATATACACACACAATTACTGCCTTTAAATGATTGTTATTCTCTGTGATGACAGTTCATTGAGAGTGGCTCTAACACTGCAAGGGTTAAATGTTTCCACAGCTCTAAACAGACTATTTCATAGCACTAATTACTTGTTAGAACTAATTACTTGTTACCATACAAAAATATTTTTAACATAAGTCATGAATGACATGTGTGGTGATAACAGTTTGGTACATATATTCACTATACGTTTAACATACTTTTTCTACAGATAATCGAATATATTTTCCCTCCTACTTAGACATGAAAATAGTTCACAGAATGACATATTCTCTCAGGATGTAACTCCACAGTTACTCTCCTTATGTAGATTGTTATTTTTCATTGAACTTGAACACAATTAATGAAATTAGACATTTATCTTTCCATGTTGCTATGTTTGGAAACTGGAACACTCTTAGCCTATTTAGCAATATGTTTGCACAAATTAGTATAATTATGTGAGAATGATGGTCATTCAATTTGATTACATTAACGGGAAATGAATTACACTTACAGGATTGTTATCGCACCGCTAAGCGCAAACCGATAAGATTATCAGCAGTGACCAGTCAGTCAGTAAATAGACCATGTAGAACACAACGAAACAAAATAATGACCACCACCAGCTAGGCTTCCATAGCAAAGTTAAGGGGAAAAATAAAAGCCTAGTTTTGCGGCATGGCAGCTGCTGAAATCGAAAAGAAAGCCGTTGGGTGCTGGGAGTGTCCAGATTGAAAGCACATGCTGTTCGCTCCGATCTAAAGGTTTTGTTCCGTCTTGGCTCAGTGGCTCTGTTGACACATCATACATCAACCTAAGCAAAGCTATAAAAAATCGAATCAAAGCGTTGGACGGGGACTAGTTGCGGGCCGAGGTGAACAGTTTCCTGACTCATGTAACACAATGACAACGGCTTTTGTTTTCATTCACTGCATGTTGGACTGAACACATTTTATTCAGCTCACTCTTTTTACATCTTGTCAGGAGAACAGGACACAATTTGGACAGCATTTTAACCATATTGCAAAAAAACCAAAACAAAACAAAAACCATAAAAGACGGTGTTACTTGCAAACCAGTGACTGCATACTACTGCATATGTGAAATATTGCATGAATCCTTAAAAAGTAACAAAAGAAATACTGTTTGTAGCACTTGGAGCAGCCTTCATTTACTGCATACTATACATTGCATTAAAAAGCAGTTAGTAAGATTATACGTAATATAAAAATAAATCAATTACATTTAAAAGAAACATCTGATAATAAAGTGGCTCAAATATATATTTATATATATAAAAAAGATCATCTTTTTTTTTTTTTTTTGGCCACATGAACATTCCCTTTGTGACATCTATCGTTCAGCTATTTGTGACAATTTATTAGCTTTTCATTCCTACAAAGGACAGGTGTTGGTATGAAAATACTGCAGTTAAACTTCTCCGTTGTCGTGATCTACTTGGTCCCTTTGTCAAGGAGTAAACTGAATGATAATGACATGCTACCTCCCTTTCCTGACAAGAAAACAAAATATAAAGTCTCAAAGCTGCAAGTTTCACTAAATCGATATTTGGTCTCTGTTTACCAACATGTTCAATTAATAAAAATGTTGCATTGCAAAGTGTTTTATTTCTATGTAGTGTTCATCAGTTCAGTACAGTTTTAGCAGCTACTGTAATAGCTTACCATTTTTATTTTGCACTTCAACAGCCCTAAACAGCCCTTAAACATTTACTGAGTGGAAAATAATTGCTTTTCATTCAATGCATTGACATACCAATTTTAGGTTCTGCATAAAATAAACAGTGAAATACAATAATGTCAATGGCTTTGACCCCATATGTTGAATATACAGTATAGCACCATAAGATCAGTGCTTGTTTCTTAGCTGCATGTGTGAGCCTCCTCTCTTTCTTTGCTGCTGCAAGTTCAAAGATGATGAACTGGAGTTGTGGTTGCGTGGTCTGATCTGTCTACGCTTGTGGCTGGTTAACGTCTGTGTCTGGCGCTAATTGTAATACCACTTTCACTTTAAATCAAAAGTTATTTAAAATTTTGTCTGGAATACTCCAGACAAAATAAGTTCATGTAATTATTTTGTAATATATATACATTAGGTATGATATAATTGGTATAGCAATGTTTAATCGAACAAGTTTAATCATGTGTATGATCACTTTGAGTTTCCTTTAGTGTTCTTGCACTCGCTCTGCACTAAACCACAACTGACATATCCAGTCCAACATGACATGATGGTGGCATTACCCACAAGGCATTGCACGAAAAGGAAAGCTAATATTGTTCCTATATAGCTGCGTGAAGAAAGAAGACATTACAAACAGGCTCCCACTCAGAATTAGTTCACATATACCACATTCAAAGAAACACAGACACTCTCTCTCCTGCCATTCACTCAGCACACGTTAAGTATATTCGACATCAACACGCAATCCACATTCCAAGGTGTAATTGCACTTGGTGCTGACATGGGTTGCTGGAGTTGACTGCCTGGATGTCCACAGGGATCGGTGGTGGTGGTGGTGGTGGTGGTGGAGGTGGTGCTGGAGACGGCACAGTTTGGCGGTGAAGTGCTGGTTCTGCAAGCGGTCCACGGTCGGTGGACAGGTACATACAGCGTGTTTGCATACATCCATAGCAGTGACAGGGAGGTATAGAGGTTCGACCTGGGAACTTCAGGCTCGACGGCACGCGGGCCTTCCCTTGAGTTTAGTTTTTCTTGTTATTGCGTCTTCTGGATTTCTTCACCCTGGGGAGAGATTCAGAAGTATTTAAGAGGCTGAAAGCAGTTCAACTATGCTCCAGTTCTGTTCTGCAGCTGGACCAGATGGGAAAATGAAACTGAAATTTTCATGCAGGTATTTATACACTTTTCCCCTTTAAAAGCTGTTGTTGAAGTTGTTTGATATTGTTATATGAACTAAATTACGTCCTTTATGTTTAAAGAATGTTTGTCAGAACAGAAATGACGACTGACATGCCAATATGGTAGTTAAGGTGGATATGATGCAGAGCAGGGCTTTAAAATGATTTATTATGTATCAGTAACATGTGTAACAGCCTCTTATTGTCCTCATCTGACCATCTTGTAAAATTCATCTGGTGAAAAGTGCAATCATGCCGGTCCTAGCGAAGCACTCCATGTTAGGGGCATCAGGTGTTGGGGAACGGTTTTAAATGGTGAACATGTCATTTTTATAACTGTAACTGAAAATGAAAATGTGTGATGCTGACAAAGAACAGCCACTCCAAGGAAAAAGCACCTGCTGAACGTTTGATAGCTGAGAAAAAAAGAACTCTTTTCAACCTGGAAGTCTCTGCAGTCGGTTTATTTGGTTGCCAGCAAGTCTACTAACATCAGTGATTACAGTTTGGATTCGGTGGAAATAAAAAAGTGTCACTTTGCTGATGTGGCGAAGTGAACAGAAGAGGGCAAGCACTCAGGTGACGGTGCCGAGGGCGTTTTTCCTTGCCACTGTCCTTGCCACCGCCACCCTAGTGCTTGCACTGGGTGCTTCAGGCTCTGGGTTCTAGACAGTGTCTTGAGACAATCTGGATTGTTATCAATGCTACATAAATGAAATAGGAAATTCAGGAATACATTTAGTATTTCTTTTGTTTCTAACCTCACCGTTGAAGCACAGATTTCTCCAGTATAATGATTCTTATTCAGAACACCTTTAAAATAGTTTTCACACTCCGAGCCCTGTAGGCACTGGCACATTTCTCGCTGCACAAAACCTCATTCATCAGCTCAGAAACATGGCGGCCTCTCAGCTGACACAGTGCAAATGTTTTCTTTGACAGGTACGACGTGTAACGAATGCTGGACTCTCAACACGCTGAGTTCCCAGACACGCACACGCCAGACTGGAAATCAAGGGTCAGTGTTTAGAGGGTCTGACAGACTGTTTGCCGCTGTGCCACATGCCAGCTTCAGTGAACTATGACAACTCCCGCTTTAAGGCCACATATGAAAAATATCTTCGCTAAAAATAATAAACCGTGTCCCGAAAAAATCCTCTGAAATGTATTCATTGTTTGTTTTCACATTGTGTGCTTTAATTATTTATAGTGTAAGAAGCAGACATGCAGCATGGTGATAATCGTCGCCAGACATGTCGGGACCGTTTTTTATGAGGAAGGCACACATATTAACTGCACAGCTCATTATGAGCTGAATGAAGTAGTGCAGCTTTTACTCCCACAACCAGGACAACTGACGATGTGCAATTAGTGATGATAATTATGTGAAGAATAAATATAACGAGAGCAAGCACAGAGAGCAAAATCCTGAAATCTCAGACGTGTTTCTGAGAAAGGAGGAGGCAGCAGACATAGCAGCGGCAGATTTATCTCTATTCTTACTTGATTCTAATTATTTCACAGATAATAACTCTGCTGCTTACATCAACTATGTCAGCAGTATCAGAGAGTTAACCGGCTGCAGGAAACTAAGAAGTGGCCATTTTCAAACTGTGTTTTATTTCTTCTTTGTCGAGCTGTAAACTCAGCTGAGAGGAGCGCCATATTTCTCTTCTGTTTGTCAGAGATATTCATGCCTTTCCCAGGGCGGTTTTTCTTACTTGTTAATGGCGTTCTTTAAGTACTGCTGCAGCCACTTGGTCTCAGGGTTGATGCAAACCTCCCTGTTGCTCTTCAGCTTAGCACTGTGGGGAAAAAAAGAGGAAACATCGATTGAGTTTGAAGTTTTTAATGCGAAAATGACACAACTTTGAAAACACAAAAAATGTCTCGCTGATAATACAGTGACTGTTTTGTGTCATTATTCCATTTTACCATGCAGATGTGTATGTGCAGCGCAGATAAAAGGATGCAAAGCGTTTAAGTTTAATCCAAACTCATTCTGTATGCAATAAATCAGATTCAGTGACATGTACAAAGGGGATATTTTCACCTCTGGGCCGCCTTTGTAGCTCAACATCCGGTGATGTTGTGTAGTACAGTACATAGATTGTATCTACTTCCTTGACTGTGCAGTCAACCAGACTGTAACAAGACCTCTCAGTAACCTCAAAGAAACGTGACTGGCATTTTAATTAACACAAAGCTCATCCAATATCCTTCCTGGGTTCTCTTCTTCTTTACAGGGAGCGGTGCTTAAAGTAGTGAATGTAACAACCAACCAAAAATGCTGTAAAGTGAATTATTATTATTATGGTTGTTGTCCAGAGAGATGCACTCTGTGAACATTAATCGTTATCTGCAATTAAAGTTTTGCTCTACAGTCGTATCCAATGTTTGAGAGTCTTGAATGCAACTTTACAAATTTTGTGTGAGGCCTAACTTTGATTTGAAAAAAAAAAAATATATAAGTAAATAAATAAAATAATAAATAAAATAAATAATCAAGGTTGAAAAAATTCTTTCAAGCATCAATTATTGAACACTTTGAAAAAGTGTGGCTGCTTGCAGGAGAGGTGAACTGCAAAGTGCTTGGCAGAAATATGCAGTACTGGTAGTTTGCTGTTGTTATACTTAGAAATGTGACTTTTAAATGGCCTGTTGCCTTTCTTAGAATAAGTGAGTAAATGAGTTTGAGATGAGATTTATATTCTGTATAAGCTGGATGACTCTTGCTGAAAGTGTGCGATCTCTCCAGTCAATGAGACTGTGCCCCAGACGTAACCTGACGTAAAGTGTCTTATGTGCTGTATTTTTGGGTGAGTAATTGTTTAAGTTTAAAAGTGCTTTAAAGGTGCAAAATAATTCTTGAATATCATCTCTGATAGATCCAAGTAACATCATTTGTTTTTTATGAAAGCCTATTTTAACAAAGGTTTATGGTAATCACTGAACATGTCACTGCAGAGGACCAGAGGATTAGCACTTCTAACAAGCCCTTGTCAAGAGTATTTAGAAAATGAAAGATAAAACGCAAGTTATTTAGTTAATGTACATCATAGATTAAAATAAAAATGTCCACTCTATTTATGGTTCAACTGTTGTTGGATGAATCAGCTCTGAAATTAGTGCTACATGTCAGGATGATGTCTGATAAGGTTTATGAGCACTGAGCTCACAAACACCTCAGCTAAGCTCCAAAACCCTCAGCACATCCTGCAACACATCCAAGCTCAAAACCTGAGGATTAACGTGCATAACAGGCTGTCACCGTGCGGTCTGCGGTGAAAAATCTCAGCTCTCTGTTTCCACTCAGGGACTGAGCTCTGAGTGAGGCAGATCACACTGTACGGTATGGCTTGTACAGCTGTCTCCATACTGCACACTTAACAACTTCACACACACACACACACACACACACACACACACACACACACACACACACACAGGCTGATAAGTGTTTGGATCGGAATGGTTTGATGTGATGAGGTGTATTCACATCAGAAGGTGCACATTCAGTCATGATTACAGAAAACATTCTCCACCTCGTATACTTTCTGCTGTTCAAATAAGGCATTAAAAACAGCTTAAGCCCAAGTGATCAACAGATTGCTTCCATTTGTTTGGAAGAATTCTTTGGATAAAACACAGATAGCTTTATTATCACTCTGTTATTTCAGTTCTTTGTGGGATAAAATCTTTGATATGATCATATTTTAAATTTTTTTTTAATTTTCAGTCACTTTCCTGTTTAACTTTGGTTTGTGATGTTGTGCTGTATTTGTCTAGTGCTGATTGTCGTAACTCTGAATTCTCCTCTTGAAGAAGAGAAATTTTGCATCTGAATGAGACTTTCTTGAAAAAAACATTCTAATTAAAATGCTATTTTTAGTGTTTATTTTTTTCTACATTGTATAATTTTCGGTTTTTTTAACTAGCTTTTGAAATATTCTCTTCTAAATAATCCTGAAAACCTAAAAAAAACTAAAATTGTCTCTTTGACATTTGACACTTCAATTGAAGTTTTATTGCTACGAAACGTCAGCTTTTTAAACAAAGTTTTCTTTGGAAGATTTGATATTTTTTCCAGCACATACATTAAATTACATTAAATTCTAACGTCTCCACTCATCTGATTAATTGTTCTTAGTGATCAGGATTAATCAGGAGCTGCAGGGGCCTCTGCGGTTGCGGAGAGTGTGTGTTCCTGTGATGTCTGAGCCAGATATTTAGGAGAGGATTTGTTCTGCTGTCAGACCCTGCTGGGTGAGTTTCAGCTCCGACGGAGCTATCAGAGGGTCAGGCAATGGGGTCTTGCGCCCCCCTTCCAAACATGTGGATATCACACCTCAGTGGCAAAAGGTTGTGTATGAGAGTTAACAACTCGGAGGTGTAGCGGCTCGCCGCTCCCCTCACCCATCTCTCCATCTTTCTATCACACAACTCTGTAAATTAAACACATTCCTCTGCGCCTCAGCATGCTCCCCTCTTCACTGCTTTCTGATTCAATCTGTGCCCCCGCCCTCTACTTGCAACCCCTTTAATATACCACCTCCCCTATTCCTCACCCCATTTAGATGCACACACACGGACAAATGAGCAAATGGCCCTTAAACTTAAAAGGGGCAGTTCAGGAGCATCAATCTAAGCATGATCCCCAAATCCCTCCAACTCACATACAAGTCAGGAGGCCAAACTGCTCAGTAACTGGATCTGTGTTTGCTTTTCCTCCTGAGATGTCCCCCTTTTCCCCTCCTGTTTTATTTTATTAGGGGTTGCCAGCTCATCCGCTCGGAAGCTCTTTGCTGTTTTGATGTGTCTCCCTTCATCCTGTTTATCTGTCTGCTTGTCTGGATGACCAACTGAGAGCCTAAGCCCTAATTGACTTGGCTGGAATTTGAGGGCCGGAGTTCCACAAGCAGCAGGTAGTAATTACTTCACAGCAAGTTAATACCAACAGCATGCTGCAGATGCATGGGGGGGTGAAGGATAGGATGAGGGCGCACGGTGGGACACGGGGGGAGGAGGTTTTGGGGGAAGGAGGGTGTAGTGTTACTGGCTTTCTTTCATCTGCCTCAATAGAGATATCGGAGCAGCTCTCTGCAGGCACCTTGTCTGAATGACTTCTTGACTCCTCTGGCAGTTTTCTGGAGGGAGGTTAGGGAGAGTTTGTAGCCCGGCCGGAGCGTGGGGTGTCCTCTCCGACCTTTTGCCATTCGGTCACCCCTTCCAACAGTCGCCAACCCCCCTGTCCTTCCCTTTGGCAGAAGCCCCACAGTTTTTTAGTCCTTTGGCTCTGAGGCTTCTGCCGTCCAGTTTTCTATAGCCAACAAATGAATGAGGCTTCTTAGTTAATGTGTTCCAGACCAGTGACATTATGTTCGATGTTGCTGGGCAGTTTCAGGCATTAAAAAAGAGGAGTGGAGTAGGGATGCATGGGGTCAGCAGAAATACAAAGGTAATCACTTTGACCCTTAATTATTGCTTCCTTTGCAAAACATAAATGCCCCCCCCCCGAGCTCAGGCTGTTGGCGCTTTCCTCTTTCTGAGTGTTGTTTTAAACTCTCACTCAGGAAGAATAGAGGGATATTAACGCCACGCCTCACACGTACCTCGCACATCGACATCTGTTAGACATTTTTCCATTTTTTTTTTAGATTCCAATAAAATAAAATAAATAAGTATTAACACTTCCAGAAGTGCCTTATTTACATTGCACACAAACAAAATATATTAAAATGAACAGCATGGTGCTTGATGTCATGATTTTGGGGTAAATCTTCTAAGCATTCTTGTCTTTATTGTTTCAGTGACTGTTTAAAATGTAATGGATTTTGAATTTTGAGTGTAAAAAAAATCATGTCAAATGTAATGCAAATATTTTCTCATTTCTCTCTGCCTTTGTGTGTAACTATAAATTGTCACACGTAACATTATATATTATAATTTACATATGTGCATTGTAACTAAAAGGAGCTATTCATGGACAAAACTATTGGTAGAATATTTCAATGGTCAAACAAAGGTATCACACCTGGGTACATGCAGTCCTTTAAATTCGCTGCAGTTTCATGCTACTGTCTATTCTTATCATTTAGTGCAGAACCATTTATCGTATTTCTAAAGATTCACTGCAGGTCATTACAGAATAGTTTTGGGAGAACTCTCAAAAGCACAGCAAAGTCAGTATGATCACATCATTAATTCCACTTGAACTGTAGCGTCCACTAAAATGTTTCATGCCACAAGGCTGGAATTACTGTCAAAATGTACTGTCACTTTACATTATAGCTGCTCCTGGAGAATAGAGGCTCAGCTCATTTGCACACCTCTGAGAACATTGTTCTCATGCAAGTACTGTGCGTGGACCAGACGAGGCTCAACCTCATGTATTTCTTAGCAGACATGAGAAGCCAGTAAAAACAGCAGCTCAAAAGATGATTTGTTAGTGAGATTAACTAGCTGCTTTATCCTTCTGGAAAGCCGCCATCTTCAAGGACTGCAGGATTTTAGATGTTTTAGATTATGACTTCCCTTATGATGAATTTCCTAACACAGTCGGATGAAATGCGCCTACACACACACAACCTGAAATGATCTACTTGAACAAGCCACAAGAGTGACAGGACCGTTTAAACAATCAGGAGACAATTACACAGGAAACGCCTCTCTTCAGGTTAATCAGCCCTGTAATTTTAGACCCATTTACTCACATGACTTGGAAGGGGCAGTTGGGCGTGTGGAGAAACTTGAGCTCTTTGATGGCACGCTGAGGGACCGTGTTGAGAGTGGAGCGACACCAGCACCGCTCAACCAGGCTGATGGGCTTTGCTGCAAACGCACAACAAGGAAAGAATAAATATCAAGACCAGAAAATATTAAAAAGTGAGCTATAAGGGTGTTACACTCTGGGGAAAGTACTGAAAGGAGTACAATAAGATAACACTGAAGTTGCTAAGTCACATCACAAATATACACAAATATCTCAAAGGGGCTGCAAAGAAACTTTTTAACTTTTGGTCTTTAAACTTTAGACAGAGCTTTCATATCAGTGTGAAAGCAATGGAAAATCTTGAGAAGAGAAGCAATCCTTTAACACGTGCTGCTTGTGTGTAAATGTGTAAATCTCTCAGTAAAAAGTGGAAGAAATCAGACTTCAAGATATCTAACTCCAAATGTAGCAGCCGATTAAATGAAGGGGGTCATTGTGGTTCACGTTAGGATTTAAATATTTCCATCATCTTAAATTAAAATCCAAATTCAAACACAGTAGCTTCTAACTGATTTTGGGGTGTGATTAAACACACCTCAGTGGACAAATTAAAAGCATGTCTAATCTACTGTAACAAATCTTTACAAAGCATGGGAATGTATGAGTTTACCTGCTATTTCTCTGGACAACATGTTCATTAAAAAGAGATTAGCCCTTTCTGACCACTCTCTCTTTCTCACACACACACAGAACTTTAGCTTTTCACTCCTGGAGCATTCAGCCCGGCCACTCAAAAGGAGAAGGGTCCTCGACATTCAATTTCCAATATTCGCCTCTTTTATGAAAGAGCACTCTGCCGCTCAGACGGCATCCACAGCCTCTGTGGAAATCACGTCGAGTACATTCTTAAAATGATTACAAATCACCCCTGTGCTTCCATGGAGGCTTGTGGGGGGCCCCGGGGATCACAGGGGCCCACCAATAACTCTAAATACATTTGTACTTATTAGGCGTTTAAAAATGGAAGAACTGGTGATGGCTGTAAAAGTGTCTGAGAAAAATGAAGGGAAACTCTCTGCAATAAGAAAGGACTAAGAAGCCAATTCAATATCCTGGACATGAGTCATTATTATTATGAGAGACTTCTGAATGAAAAAATAACAAATTCCAAGCTATAACACGTTATAACAAGATATTATATATAACAGTGCTGATAGTTTTAAAAATAAATCAATTTGCAACAACTCATTGTTCAATTCAGCCACTTCCTTCCCAGATAAACATCTAGATTACTTCAACTCAAGGGCATCATCCGTAACTCACAGACCTTCATTCTGGGGTTCAACATATTTCCATTTAGATGCATACTTATAAAGGAACGCCAAATGTTGTGCCGCAAATGGCCAAATCCTCAGTAATATCAGCCTAATGATTCACACCCGTTCAGGGTCTTTTCTCATGTAAACTAGGGGATCATTATGCAGCATGCAGCACCGGGGCCAGAGGCGAGCAGCCTGCGCTATCACCACCGCATTGTTTATCCCTAATTAGAAACTAATTATAAGAAAGCAAAGCGAAAAGACAAATACACACATTGAGAGCTAACTCTTTAATATGCAATCAGGGTCCTTACTGGGGCCGAAACAACAAGCTTAGCATAACGGAGTCCAGGCGACTCAACGCCCCGCCGTGTCCCCCAGCAAGGTTAACATGTGTGAGATTAATGTGGGGTCACTGCAGAGGCAGCACTCCACCTCGGATATTTTATTCCAAAAATACTGAGCATTATAGTTACTGTAAAACCGGATATATTGCTTTTAAAAAATACTACAAAAAGCTGCTCAGTTTGTAGATTTGGATTGCAGTAACGTTCGCTACCTGTTAGGACTGCAGAGAAGAATTCATTTCATTTAGGGGTAATTTACCCTGTCATTTTGGTCCACACAATTTCACTATGTACTAGTGCAAATGGTCAGTAAACTAAAACATATTCAGGAAAAAAAAATCATTTAAAAGAGAGGTAAGAGCCTGTGAATATTTGACACTTATCTGCTGGAAAAGGTCTTTAACAGTTATGTGATTCTCAAAACAGTTGCAGCTCTGCATCAACTCTTTAGTCAAAATATGGTTGAATCCAATTGGCAGAGTAAAAAAATCTAGTAAAATTAAAAGGAATAGACAGAAAGCAGGGTATCTACGAGCAGCAGTCTAACAGTCGTCCAACAAAGGGTTTCATTCTTGTCTGCAACAAATAAAACTAATCAACCATGAAACCTTTTGACTGAACACAACGAATATGTGGAACCAAAGACTTTCTTAATTTTTGATTACAGACAATCCGCTTGTTTTATTTTATACATTAAATCCAGAAAATGCAGGTTCTTACTATGCCAACATTTTAAAAAAATCTAAATTGCAGGTCTGTCCGGCATTCACACCTTGAAAGCACATAAAAGCCCCACTGCAAAATTTAAACTCAAACATCTTAGCATCTTGACCAAAAACACTCAAAATCCCCTAAAAATGATCAAAAGAACCTGTAAAATTGCCCCAGTGTCTGTTTGCTGATCTCCTGGACTCACCATTGGATGTTGGTACATGTGTGGCCACGGCCAGCAGAGCCATCAGAGCCAGCAGTTTGACGTCCATGGTGGTGGCTATAACAGGCGGCGAAGGGCTGCTCTCTTTCTCTGTTACAATCCAGGGCTCGACTGTGGCCGTCAGCTCCGCTCTGCACTGTGTTAAATCTTCAGACAGGGGAGAGAGAGAGAGAGAGAGAGAGAGAGAGAGTGAGCAGTGAGAGGGAGTCCCACTTTCTCAGGAAGGAGGGGGGGTCCCAGCATGAGAGGAGGTGAGAGGAGGGGAGGAGGAGGCGGGAGCAGCGGCGAGCCAGTAGAGACTTCCTCAATTGTAAATGTGTTGGCTGGGAGTCAAGGAGAAAGTCTGGGGGTAGTTCGTTCTCTTTCTCCTCACCAATTTTTGTCTTGTTCTCTCTCTGTATTGTGTCTATCTCATCCTCCCTGTCTCTTTCTTTCCTTCCCACCTCCTCCATTTTTTGGTGTTCTCTCTCTGCCTCACACACACATGTGGAGTACAGTAAGGCGGTTTCCACTGCGTCCCACCAGTCACTCAGAGTCTATTGTCAGAGGCAGAGCTCCCTGCTGTTGCACTAATATTATTGTATATTTCAGCAGTGTGTTTTTGTTTGCTGGGAAGCAGAGTGCTCCTTCTCTCCCTACGTCTCTCTTCCTTTTTTCCCCCCTTGATGACTCCCTGTCACCTGGCTTCGCTCCCATCCATGACGCCTGGTTCATGTCTTTATTTGGCGCTGCGGGACTTTCATTCTTGGCTCTGATGAAACCATTAAAGAACTGTTCAGACTTTGCAATGTTTTTTCGGATGGTCAAAGACAACCAGAAAGAAGCTGAGGCGTGGAAGTGGAGCTTCTGCAATGCAATTCAGGGATAGAGCAGATTAAATAGACATTTGTTCAGTCTAGATCAAATTCAAAAGTAAGTGGAGGAAACAAAACTTTATTTGCGTTGCACACATCATCAAAAGTGCAATTTTTTTCTCTTTTTTTTTTAATAAAAAAAACAGCTTGAGTGTGACATGACGTATTCCTGCTCACCAGTGACATTCTTTAAAATAGTTGAAAATGTAGCTTTCTCTCAACAAATTGCAGCAACGTTCAGGTCTGACCTTACTTTAGAGGAACAAAGAACTTTAAAATAAAATAATCCACAAGTTGTTTGGGGAAATTATAATGTAATTATCATAGACTGTCCACAGAAGCTGGAAGCAGCTCCATCTAACAACAATACAAAGCATCAGATTAATATAATAGATAGAATTTACTGACAATGAAAATAATTAGGACAAATTGGAAATGACTATTTAAATATTTTCAATTTAATATTTTTCTACAGAAACACAGTCAGTGGGGAGCAATTTTGTCTACTTAAAACCCTCAAATGTCGTTCTTGAAACTCATCATCGTTACAAATATGTGGTACCTGATTTTTTAATTGATATGTATTCACAGATGACGCAAACATCCAGCACTAACAGAACACACGATGCTCTTGCTATTTTTCTTTTATTCTGCATCTTTCTGTAAGCTGTTGTGAACTGCAATTTCCCCATTGCGGGACTAATAAAGGTTTTCTTATTCTTATTCTTCTTATTATTATTCTTATAAAGCTTTAAGAGACATATGTGAGTCCTCCCATGTTTAGTTTCATTGATCTGACAGAGAATGTCCAGCTTCATCTGGCATAAATTAACAACAGTATCATGTCGTTGTGTGTGTACATGTCTGTGCATGTATGTGCATCGGCAAACATGTACGCAATTATACATGTTTTGTCTCCCGTGCCTCCGTTCCGCTGCATTGAATCCAGCAGCTGGTAAACTGAAACTGTTGTTCATGCCAGAACTTGACGCCTTTTCTGTCAAAGCGGAGTTGGAGGTGATTCAGCACCCCCCACTATCCCTCGCATGCAGCCCTCCACCATAAAACCATACACTGCTAAAGACTGGCTGTCACTTCATACACCGAAATCCCTCCCCTGCAGTTTACAGGCCCATACCACCGCGGCGTGCTGAGAGAGGGCTCCCAGGTCCGAGGCCTGCTGCAAGCCGTAAACCTGAAAGGGTGTTTACTATTAGCCAGAGAGCCGTCCACTGTAAGTGCCATTAACAGTGCGGAGATGAAACTGGGCTGTGAAGAGACAAACATGTAATTACCTCCCAGG
>JASGAT010373748.1:0-10668 GCA_030220025.1 Chelon auratus
TTTTTTGCCCTGAGATCGGCCCATTCTGAAGCCCCATTGAAAGTCCATTGAAGCCGAGCCTCAATGGGTTTTTAAACGGACCGTGATATGAGAAAAAAAAAATCGCGATAGACGAACGGCTAAAACTTATTAACGATTGTGTTATTATAAGAAGTAGCCATGAAGTCGATCATGTTCTAGCACATTTTAGTTTGAGTAGTAACGTAAATTCGTAGTATTTGACTAAATTGCCAGTGATATTTTAGGGGAGGCTGAGCTTCCCCTGTAGTCTTATCGCAATCGCCTCTGACCAAAAATGACCTGATGTGTGTTTGCAAGACGTTAACCGACTGGTGAAAACTATTATCTCTTGGAATATACACCCCGATCAGCCACAACATTAAAACCACTGACAGGAGAAGTAAATAACATTGAACATCTTGTAGCAACGCAATGTTCTGATGGGGAACTTTTGGACCTGGCATTCATTCGTGTGGATGTAGCACCCACCTAGGCACCCAGGCACCCCCACCTCATAGCAATGACACTTCTTGATGCCATCCCCAGCAGGTACACACACAAAAACAGTTTAAGAGCAAACTCAAAAAAACATGAAGAACAGCAGAAGGTGTTGACCTGGCCTCCATATTCACTAGATCCCAGGCTGATCAAGTATCTGTGAGGCACAAGGAAAGCCAACACAATATTAGGAAGGTGGTCATAATGTTATGCTTGATTGGTGCACATTCTCAGCTTTAATTTAGCGCCTAAAGCTTTTGGACTCCACCACAGGTTTTCAGTAACCCTAACATATCTTAAATATGCACAAACTGCCACCCCAGGATCTCTTTACTAATCATGCTGCTGCATGGCTGGAGACAAGTCAGGATGTCTCCTCCTCTCCTAATAATACAAAGCGGCATACGATTTGCCAATTAACACAATGCAGCAGGTCATGCCCTTGCACTCGAGGGCTAACCTCGGTGTAATCCTTTTCAGCGTGCGCCGCCTCGCAAATCTAAAAAACGCGCATACGTCTGATGCGCCGCATTGTGGGCATTGTAACCCGCGCGCGCGAACAGAAACACACAAATTCATACATCTGTCGGAAATGCAGGCCCGGAATGGGAATGAATGCATTTTGATGTGCGATTTCCTTAATCTCATATGCAGGATAAGTCTATAATAATCTGACATCTCAAGCAAGAAGGGGGAATTTTTGTGTGAAGGAAGATATTCTTAAGGAGATTGCTTTTCTTCATCTTGTAAGTGGATGCGTTTCACATACAGTGTTTGCCGTCATCCATTCGCCTCTTTAAATCCTTGCTTTACCATTCTTTCCCTTTTACATTTTAATCAAAGTGTTCCCATTCATAAAGAGGAAACAACAAGTAGATCAAATCACAATATATGAAGATACCAATCTGAAGCATGGCCTCAGTATTAAATAATGGTTGACCTACAGATTACCAGTATGCATATGACTATAAAGCTGTTTTCTTACACATTGAAATGAATCTATTACTATGAGGTGTGTACGGCGGTTTTGTTATAGATGCGTACATTTTTTTTCCTATATTTAGCAGGTATGCTGTTTGCTGTTTTGTCACTTGAGAGAAACCTGAAAAACCGCAAAAAAAAAAATATAAAAAACGAAATCTGCATCTCATCGTATTGCCCTTTGTGCCAGAGTGAGAACAAACACAGTGCAAACAAATATCATTATGCAGCTAAGCACACATTCGGCGCAGGCACCGCTGCGAGCTCAAGTCAGGCTCCAAACCTGCTCAGCGTTATCCCCTTTCTGTTACTTTTCCTGACACACTTCGATCTCGAAAATCCATACACATAAGTGCAAACAAAGAAAAGCGTCCAGCAAAAAAGATCTGACATCCAGCTCACGTTACAAAAGACGAAAGGGGGGAAAAAAAATACACACACACAGCTAAAAAAAAAAAAATGTGGCTATAGACGAATAATTTCTGCAAGATTCAGCAGTGCATTTGAGTATATGAGGAGTCGGCAACATACTAACCGGCGACACTGTCATTTCCTCTTTTGTGGATTTGTTCCCTCCCTCTCAGCAGGTTAACTGTCCCCAGACAATGAGCCTCAGCTCTGCTTCAGGGTCTGCAGAGTAGGGACACCAGACAGACAGGCCTTGTATTCAGGCAGAGCCGATGGGCCTGGCAAGTGTGTCCTGTTTGGCATTTAAAACACCTCCGCTCACTCCTATGTCGTGGGAGAAGTGACGGACCTGACAGGCTCAGTCTCTTGGGAGCCACTGGGCCTCTTTCCAATCTCCCTGGGTCAGTGCGGGGGTGAGACGCCAGCGAGGAGCTCCTGGCTAGAAACACTAATTATCATGGCTGCCTCGCATTTAGTAGTACTGTGTTCGGCACTAGGTAGCGTGCCCTTCCTGGTCACGCTGTCAGATACCTCACAGGACCAGCTCTAATTGTGGAGATTGTAAAGCTATGGGTGTTTAGGTTCAAGCTGCCAAAGGCATCTCTCCGCATCACTGACTTATGTAAATAAATGGGTAAACAAACAAGTGTTTAAGGCCCCTCCCTCAATCCGCCGCCGCCGTTAATATTGTTTGTATGTGGTGTCATTAACGGCGCTCTTTTTAATTTGTGCGGGATCCTTTTGATTGGTGGATCAGGAAGCGGCCGCGAGACAGATCGTGCACGCACCGACACAGCACTGCTGCGCTCTCACCAGCACACAGCGATGCCTCTGCCCAAACTCATGATAATTTAATAAATGCCTGAAGGCAGAGTTTGAGGCAGTGGACAAATATAAATATTAATTAACACACCAGGGACCCGAGTAATATGTGAAAACTTCTCTGCCTATTGGCTGCTGCCGTATTAAAGGAAACTCGGGTCAGATTTTTAATGTGCTTTAGAATATGCATCAGAACTTCAAACATTCAGTTCTGAAGTTAACATCTTTTCACTGATGGCGAGGGTTTAAGTTGGAAGTGAGTGAAACTCGGAGTGAAAACAAAAACAACCTGATGGTTCTCTTGCTGGAAACTTTATAAAAATGTTATTTAATCAAAACTCTGAACAGGGTTTTAGGCAGTTTAGGCTTCTGCGACAATTTGACGCTGTAGTTAAGAAGACAGCCCTGATCCTACGCAGGCGCTAATGCCGTAGCCTGATGTGCACCTCCCCAGAAATGTAACTACGTGCAGACCGCAAGAGCTGTGATTGGTCCTCTTGGTTGTACCATGTTTCTGCGTTAGTATTACCGGCTGCTTCTCCATCTCTGCAATTTTTGAATTGATTGTTTTGGATGAATAAAGATGGAATACATCGAGTAAAGGTTAACTGAGGTGGTTCAGGAGATACATTTGTATGACTCGTCTTTGCTGAAATTTCAGCTGTTTCAGTCGCCATTGTTGAAAGTGAAGCAGGAAGTAGAAACAAAAATGAACCCAACTGGCGCCGACTAGCGTTTGGGTGGTGTTTTCACAGAGCGAGCCAGACTGACGAGCGCACAAGCATAAATGGCTCGCCCTGGCGTAGTCTATGTACGTAGGTTGCGGTGTCTATGTCCCACAATACCCTAAATGAGCCTTTACTTGTAAAAGTCTCAAATCCCTCATTTTAACATGTGATTGATGCAGACTCAGTCGTGCAGTCGGCAAGAGAGCGTCACCTGAAATCCTGGCGAGGACACGACGTAAACCAATCTCTTGATTCTTTCCCTCTGCCACACAATACACAGTTCTCTTTACTATAGATACTCTCAGTGTCGGGATACTGAGCATCAATAATGTGGCTGTGTGACAGGTTCGAGGAGCCCTTGGATCCCAGCACTCCCACACTGTCTGACTTCATAATAAAGCTGCGAGTGGGCAAGTGGGCAGTGTGTGACAGCTCGTGGTGAAAGAGGTGGGCTGAGCCTTGACACTGCCCATTTCCTTCAACCTGGACAGCAGCCTATACCAGCCTACTGAACAACTGTCACTCCCCCGGCGTTGTTGCTTACAAAGGCGTTGGAGTTAACACTGTATGCTGCTCAGGATGCTTAAACTTCTCTATCTCCGAATGCATGTGTATGCATTAACGCTCTACCTGCGTATGTGCTTGACGTGTAATTTTGTAGTAATTTTCAGCTTTATATTCTGAAGAATATGAACACTTGTCTCTCTCACGCACACACTCGTAGAGTATGCACTCTATGTAGCGAGGCCGTGCTGTAAGCTCTCACTAAACTACTCACAGGGATCAAATTTTGATCCCATATTACAACGTGATGTATGTCAGTGGAGAAGCTGAGACATACATTACAGGAATTTCTCCAGCAACTGAGCCAGAACTGAACAGGTGTACTGGCATACATGTTCAGCTTAGCTCCTCCACGTGAGAATTACAAAGTCAGACACACACAATAAGCCCTCTGATCTCTGGTAAGGAGAGGGCTGAAGTGCCAGGTAGAGGGAAGACAGATGGGTATGAGTTTTCCTGCCAGATGCTTATACCGCCTTGCTCTGTACCACCTCAGCTTGGCACGGGGAGAGGAGAGGGTTCATGTTTTTTAAAGAATGTCTCGTACAATGAAATTTATGACCACGGGTTGGCACAGAGCTCCTGTGGTGTAAATCGTCTGGTCGGCTCCTCAACCCCGGCAAATCGGGTGCGTAGCGGTGTGCTGACTGACTGATGGGTCCATGAGATGAAAATATTTTGGAGAAGGATACGTTTAAGAAGGTGGATCGCAACTATGCAAGAAGGTAAATGCTAAGAGTAAAGGAGTCTCGGGAATGAAAGTAAATGAGTGAACATATATATTAGCATACACACCCATTAGCCATAACATTATGACCACTGACAGGTGAAGCGAATGACATGGACCGTCTTGTGACAATTCAGTGTTCTGCTGGGACCTGGCACCTTTCTGAAACCTTTGGACCCTTGGCATTCATTCGTGTGGATGTTACTTAGACATGTAGCACCCACCTAGACCAGACCAGGCACCCCCACCCCATAGCAATGACACTCCTTGATGGCACCAGCCATCCCCAGCAGGATGCAGCCTGACACAGGAACACACACAAAAACACTTTAGGAACAACTAAAAAAAAAACACAAATCGAGTATCTGTGGGATGATCCGTCAACCCATAGGACCCAAAGGCCCCCTCTAACAACACTCTGTTGCCAGACACCACAGGACATCCTTGGAAGGTGGTCATAATGTTATGCCTGATCAGTGTAAGTTACAGCACTTAATACTGCCTGGAAAAATATATTTATAGAACATTATGATGCCACATTGAGGATGTAAAATCATTTTACGCCATTAGACATTTGTATAAAATTCCATCTTCATAAGAATCTCATGGTTTTAATTTTGAACATATGCAAGGTCACAGTGACCTTGTGCTTTAACCTTACATTACACACACTTCTAATAAATGTCTTATTCAGTCCAAAGTGAATGTCTGTCCCACATTGAAGGTGTTAAAGAGATATCACGTTTACAAGAGCAGGATGGATAGAAAAACAAGAAAAAAAAACTGCAAGAGGCACTGCAAATCACTGAGTTGGACGTTTATGAAGTCATTAAATCAATTTTTCTTTTCACCCGTAACAGACTATATAGTTTAGACTTCAAGAATTTCAAGAGACAGCATCACATAGAGCATAGACGCTATGGGACCAAGCAGCCGTCATAGCGCTCAGGAAGGAGACGTAAGCTGTCTCCTAGAAAGAAGAAAAAAGTGCATATCGCTAGAGGAAACAAGTACAAAAGTTTCCATATCTACAATAAAATGAGTCCCATGTCGATATGCGACCCACCCTAAATACTCCATGATCCCTTGAGAACGTTTATCTCTCTTCTCTTACTGCCTTCTTCATTCAAGCTCGTTCAGTGGGGGTACACAGATCGCCTTATTTATTTAGCGGTTGAATTTCAGATTCCATATATCCATAAGAGATTATTTTAAATATTTTTTTTACAGTTGAGTTTTTGAATTTCAAGTGAAATACTCACTTTTAAAGTAAAAAAAAAAGTTTGAGTTGAGCTCCGTAAGGATTGCCCCCCTCTAAATCGTGGTGCAAACTCTATTAGACACTTTATCTGAGTAATACTGTCTACCATGCAAAATTGCAGCTTGTAATGGTGGATAGATTAAATGGAATCACTCTCACCTCGTGGCAAATTCCACACCAGTAAGCAACAAATGGCTTGCCAAGCTCTGGGTGACATTTCTGGGGATTAGCTCACGAAGTTGGGGTTGAGGCATAACCCAGTAGGAGGGGACAGCAGCTCAGGATCATAACACCCACCCACCCACTCCCCTCCTCCTGCTCTCCCCGTACACACACACACACACACACACACGTGCACACGTATACTTTATTTATTTATATATAGATATATATAATCCCCTTATATTTCCGACAAGAGAAAGCTAATACACACTCTTGAAAATCAGGCTTTTAACCGATCAGTCCAAGACACAGAGGACAAACTGGTTTACAGCATCCCTGGTACAACCTTCACATGAACAGAACCTGGTATGCAGTCAGCCTATACGACTATAAAACCCCAGCCAGATGCAAAAATGAGCAATTGTGAATGTCAAAACATCATGCAACCTCAAATTACCTAGAGGGGATGTCTACTGTATATCCTGACTGATTGTTTTGCATGTGTCTCTGCATGTGAGTGCGCCTGCATATCAAGACATGCCTCTTGTTTTGCTCTGTTTTGTAAGGGCATTACCTTTAGATATGCGATTTCATTTGTTTTTGTTTTGTTTTGTTTTTTTTTTGCATTCTATTTTCATTTATTCCAGCTTCGGACAAGATGTATCCTGCGTTTGATTGGAATCCTCATTCCGATCTCCTGCCTCAAGTTCAACCGTGTGAGATGAGAGAAGAAAAAGATGAAAACGACGCAAAGCCACAACTTAGGGTATGGCACAAGATCAAATCCCAAAAGGAAATCTAAAGAAGGGTATGAGGAGTGATGCATGGGTGGTAGGTAAGCGAGAGAGGATGAATGCAGCAAGGTGTTGGGGGAGGGAAATGAAAGGAAACAGCACACGTGTGGCTGGAGCACAGACGAAGGAAGACCTATAGGAAGGATGTTGCAGCTCGTCTACAAAATGATTCAGCTCGGAGCGTAGGCGTGACGGCCGCGGCGTCGGCTGACTCAGAATACTGTCAATCAAACGTCCATCCGCGGGAACTGAATGATGTTGAATGACATCGAATGTTCCGCTCGGGGACTACCAAATCCTTTTCTACACTTCTAATGTGTAAGAGCGCTACGTGTCTCTGTAATTAAAGGTTGTCATAATTGGATCCATGACAAGAAAACCTTGATCTGACGTTTATTCGGTTCTTTGACAATGTGTATCACTGAAGTGCCGCTGACCTCGCCGAAGTTACACCCGTTTAATCCTTTAAACAGCCTTGATGCCCACGAGATGTTGCAATCCCCCACATGCATTGCTCCAAAGACATCAATAAAACTACTTGCAGTAAAGCATAGTTGAGTTTTACCTTGTTACCTTGACTGTATTGTTTGTACGTCTAAATAATGTAACGTATTTGGGCTTTTAACAAAATGATTTGCGTTTTCTTTACCGCTGATTTCGTTTGTGGTATATCCTCCAGTCAAGGGTACGAATAGAAATTTCACACCATAAAAGTCGTCATATTTTTGTGCAGCCAGGAGGAGACAGCAACAATCGCTGCGGAAAAACCGCGGGCTCCCACTTAAGCTCCCTGTTTACCACTGGATTGAGTGAAGGTGAAGAAAAGCAATTAATCAATAATCCACAAAGAGCCATGATTTATTAAAACATCAGACTTTCCCTCACGTGCCCTAAAAAGAAAAACACCCCTCGGTTTTCTCTGCACCGCTGTCCTCGCCTGAGCCTCAGACTTGCTTTATTTTGCCTATGACCTTTTTCCCCACCTTCTACCGCCGGGAGGATCAGTATTCATTGTACTTTCGGGGTGATTACTTCTCACCCTGTCAGCTCACCTTGACTCCAACTGTCATCCCTCCATCTATTTTTCAATGTGGTATTTTCTTTCCCAACACTCATTAGTTGTGTCCGTCTGAAGCCTCTGTCGTGTTTTTCTGTCACAGACGCACACACATACACTGTGGCGGATCACACAACACCATTGGCACAATAGTATAATATACTATAATATAATATTTATAGTACAGATTTTTTTTTTTCCAAAAGCCATTCAGTGTTTTGTTTTTTACATTCAGTAATTGTATAATTTTTATTTATTTCAGATGTCCTACCTAACCATGACGGGGTTCACAGGAAACAGTCATTTAATTCACATTTTCTTCTGTTTAATAACACAATCCACTGCTACTACTACTGCTACTACAACTATTACTGTACTTTTTATTATTATTTTGCAAGTAAAATAAGCTACAATGAAGCTGATGTAGAGCTGCAGACAACAGGATGCACACCGTCAAGCCCTCAGTTAAGATTATGATCACACTGCTAGTCCAAATCAGTTTTTGCCATATCCAGAACCAATTGGCAGGAAAAAAAAATCATCATAATAACAGATTTTTGCAAACCAGATGCACGCCACGTTTGTTTGCTGGTGGCTTGAAATACAATTCCAATCGGATTTCCACAGAAGCATCTCAGCCCAGTCGCTCTGGCTGCTCAACGTTTGGATTTTTAAAATTGTCTTTTGTGTCGCTCGCAACGCAACACACACACACACACCGACAACATGTGATCCAGATGGACGGCAGAGCTTAGCAGGACCAGCACTGCTACTAAAGAAGGAACGCCACGGAAGACGACGGTCCGTGGTCAGATGCCACTGGCACTGGAGCGCGCAATTACTGACGCCTACATCGTTGCCGTGGCAACCGATGCAAATCGCATTTGATCATGCAAATAGCATGAACAGCCTCGTACAGATCTGATGTCAACAAACTCGACTGCACCCCCTTTGTAGTATGGAAAATGACTTGATTGTGTGACATGAAATCACATCACGGCTGATGGTTGGTGTATTAAGTTAACCCTGTGAAGGCTGTCAGGAAATAATGGAATATTATAATAAAAAATAACAAAACAATTCACTGACCATACACCGATCAGACATAACATTATGACCACCTTCCTAATATTGTGTAGGTCTCCCATGTGCCTCCAAAATGGTTGTGACTCATCAGAAAATAGACATGGGCCTTCTGAGGGTGTCCTGTGGTGTCTGGCAACAGAATGTTGTTAGTGGAGGCCTTTGGGTCCTATGGGTTGAGGGGGTTTGCATCTGTGGAATCATCCCACAGACACTTGATCAGTTTGGGATCTAGTGAATTTGGAGGCCAGGTCAACACCTTGGGCTGTTCTTCATGTTTATTTTTTTTTTTGAGTTGTTCCTAAAGTGTTTTTGTGTGTGTGTCTGTGCCAGGCTGCATCCTGCTGGGGATGGCTGCTGCCATCAAGGAGTATCATTGCTATGGGGTGGGGGTATCTGGTCTGGTCTAGGTGCGTCCATCCACATGAATGAATGCCAGGTCCAAAAGTTTCCCAGCAGAACACTGAATCCGTGGTTTTAATGTTGTGGCTGATCAGTGTATGACCTTTCAAATATTATTCAAAAAAAATCACCATAATGCAGATGACAAGTATCAAACTGATGATTATGTGGGTGGTGTTATGGGGTTAAATTCATGTAGTTAATATTCAAGCAGTGTCCAAACATCCTTGTCTTGGCGTGGTGCGATGGAGCTAACTTAGTGGGACGTACTATTTATCGACAGTTATAATTAACAGCAGTTAACAGTAAGTAACAGTCTGTTGTAAGAACATCGCACCCATTATCAGGAGTTTGACGGCAGCGCAAAACGTTAAGGCAGCACCGCGCTCTAAATAACAACAGCCAACATGTTGTCCTCTACGACTGGTGAAGCCTCCGCCAGCCTGTCAGTTGCAAACACGTCACCTTTGTTGACCCTTAATTGTTGATCCGCCTTCAGCTATTCGGTGTCATTTTAAATAGTCGAACGCAGCGGTGAGATGCGTCACTCCACCAAGCGGTGTCCAAATCAGATCAACAGCCCCTGAGATATTTTGCATGACACAAGGATGAGCAAACAAATAATTTTTGTGCCCCTTCTGCGTTTTCTGGGGTCGGCGGCTGACTAACACGCGAGTAGGTATGTTTAATGTGCGGTTATTGCCTCTGTGTGTAGAACGTCACAGAGGTTTTTAGCATGAGCACGTCCGCGGTAACATATTTGAACTGGCAATTGCATGTTTTAACAACTCTATATTAATTTTATTGCTCCATTATGTCTATGATTGTGTTTTATATTTAGCGAACAGCAAAATATGTTGACTTAGAATTAGACAGAAAAGGGAAACTGTTTGGTCACAGTAGCGTAATTGCAGTAATTAAAAAACACTCTTGAAGACTTGGATAATAAAATACATAATAAAAAAATAAATAAAAAATATTTAAATTAAGATAAAAAATAGTAATATTAAAATCAAGTAATTATAAAATAAATAAATAATAAAATTAAATAAATACCATAAAATACAACAGAATAATAGTATAAGCAAAAATAATAATAATAATAATAATGTTCAAGACTTGCATATTGCAATATCTTATATCCACATTAAGGGTGCAGGGGAAAAAAAAATGCACGCAGT
>JASGAT010373750.1:0-11701 GCA_030220025.1 Chelon auratus
GATGAAGACACTTTAAAATCCCGAACTGGCAGTATAGAACACTCTGACCAATCCTTTCATTCATTTTCAGTAATTGCTAATAATCGGGAATGAGCTATTAAGAATCTGCAGCTCAGCACTGAAATTGAAAGCGTTTTAAAACGTAAGCACCTGCTCCAGCAGCCAAGAAATGTCACGTTAATACTGTCCATTTACTGTAACTCACTGCTTCAATTGAGATAATGGAGAGGAGGAGGGGCGGGGGGTATGATCACGTCCCAACGCCTCTTTGCAAAGACACCCAACTTGTTTACTTAAGGCGACACTGAACATTTTCAGTCACACAGGCCTCATTCAGGAGCTGCTCAAGGTTAGTTTGCCAATCTTGGCTTGTTTCACACTCAATAAACAAGATCTGATACGACCTTGTAGTCGCAGTCAGCTCCGAAATATATCATTTCAGTTGAAGATATAAGCTAACGCCGAATCCATACATCCGTTACACATGCACAGAAACCCAAAGAGCAGCACATACATATAGCATATGTTAGAAATGTTAGAAAACCAACACACTCTCAATATACGATTACTTAAATGTGTTTATCAAGTATCAAGCAATCCAATGCTGCTGGTGTTGTAAAGAAACCACCTTTAAGCCAAAACGCTGGGATGCCGGAAAGGTTTCTGTGACCCAGTCATAGTGTAACATTTCTCCTTCTGTTACAGTTCGCAATCCTCTCAAAGCTCAGCCCCTGGGCTGTTGAGCATTTGTCACAAATATTGCCTGGTTATGAAAAAGGTCTGCAAACATGCAAAAGCATGAGCTGCTGCCCTGATGGCAACCTCCACCCTCCGGTTGCCGCAGCAAAACATTAGCAGCCCATCTTTATTAGCGCTATTAGTGTGTGATGCGTGTTCTTCATATCCAGGCTCTGTTAATGTGAGTTTAGATTGATGATGATGATGCTCGGAGTGGAGATCTTGCATCTGATTTGCAGAGGTTGAATACGAGAGCTTCATTTCCATAATGAATCCTCAGCGCCTCTTTGATGAGCCGTTGACAGAGGAGAAAACAACAAGTATCTTCCGCAGATAAATAATGAAAGAGAGGAAAATGAGCCAGTCCAGTAAATGACTCCATCAGCTCTTGTGTTTGTCTTTCTTTCTTGAGTTTCCAGTTTAACAAAATGTCACAAATTTAACAGAAGTTTTAAGGCTTCCGCTTACAGCCACAACCATCTAGCCTAAAGCTTTCTGTCAGAGAAGATAGAGCCTTGTTTCTCTTCCACACATATCCTCACGCCACCCTCCTCAGCTCTCCGAACAGCCAACCTTCCAGCTTTATTGCCAGAGAGCGACTCTGGCTAGATGAGATCCCCGCACAGCTTAACATCTGGGCGCTTTGCCGTTGATGCCCTCATAAATAAAAGATAACTCCTGCCTACCGCGCACAGTCGCATTGGTATAAATCATGTATATGGATTTTCACTTGGCTTTCACTCTCTCTTTCTCTCACAGTCTCTCAGCCCCCTTCCTTCATTCTGAACCCCTTTTCCGTAATTCTTCCCCTCTTCCCGTTCTTTCTCTGTCTTTACAGCCCAGCGTGAAGTCCATGAGAAAGAGGAAGATGGCAGGTAATTAGAGACGTCGTGACGGTGGAAGAATAGCCACTGCTTCGCTTCAGGTAGTGAAAAAAGATGAAAATAAATGTGCATGGATGACCTGAGTTTAACCAAAAAAGAAGACTTTTTACAACGTACTTGATATTAGCTCACTTAATGTTTTCTACTACTGTTCTTCTGAACAGAAATACACCTTCACCATCAGTCAGATGGAACTTTTTACATACTATTATGTATTGTTAGTACTCTCAGCCTTGCTGTGGCCACTATCTTCAAGTCAGTCCCATCATTCTAAAGTCTTATTAAATTCAATGTACTAATTCATTTTAAGGGTTAATCATTTACAAAGGTTCCATTTAGAGGAGCATGCCACCAATTTGTTATTGTAATCCAATTTGGGTTATGAGACTACGGTAGGACCCAGAAAATTAGAATCTTTCTGCCCATTACTTTGGTGGAAAGTGGAGCATTTAGCAGCTAAAGAACCAGACATTTCCCTTAGAAGCTGGTGGAGAACAAAACTATAGCTACCAATGAGGAATGAATTTAGGGCCAGACACGCTGTTTACAACAACTTTAACACCTGCCTTATCCTGCAAACAGCTCAGGTGTCTTTTACTGGGTCATTGGCAAAGGATCCTTCTGAACCTTTGTGTTTTGGAGCAGCCTCTATGGACTAGGACATGGGGAGGTTGGAGACCGGGGTTACACTTTGCCGTTCCTGAGCAGTTGTTGCAGTGACACATAGTCTTTGCCGGGTGGGGTGCTGACATCAAGGATTGCCGTTGTCATGGGGGGCAGGGCACCTGGCCTTTTAGCAAAGTTAAGGTGGGTTGCACATGTCATAGGGATATCCACATAAACGATCAATGTTATTAACTGCGCCTGTCACTGGTTTTAATGATGTGGCTGATCGGTCCATGTATCAGTGTTAGGCTCAGCTTGTTCCTAGTGGCAAGTAAAGGCTGCATTATTAATTATGCCTGCAGAAGAAAACACTACACACTACACAATGAATTAGTAAGGAAATAAAAGTGTCTTTAGGTGTAGTAATACTGCCACTAACAATAACTGCACAACCATGCATAACATAGTTTTTAAAAAGCACTGTATTAAATCAGGTGAAACAATATTAATATGTTTGGATTGTTCAGGGAGCAGTAAGTAAAACTCAGAAAAATGAAGCTCTGTATTGGGTGGATGCTGAAGCCGTGAACCTTCAACCATTTCCAAAAAAGCCGACATGAGGACATATTAGATGTCCACTTCAATTGCATTTGTAATATTCAATTAGAAAGATGGAACTAATGTGAAAATGAGGTCTGAGTAGTGTTTCTTTGTTAATGTACAGTGTGATTCTTTATTGATGCCCGAGGGTGAATTCATCATCCTTGCCATCCCCAAATCCCCCGCATTAGTGTAGACATGGGAGCATTATATGTCAGGCCATGAAGACACAACACATACAGACAGAAATGACAACCAACTGGGCTCAGCCGGAGCCAGAGATAAATTGCAGGAGTGGAGGTGGAACACAGATCATCGTGGCTGATCAATAGGCGGCCTGGAAGACGGGGCCATGGACCGCTCTCGGTCTCAGGGAGACGAGTTTGGAGATGAGTGGCTGTACGACGCGATGGCTGCTGAACAGTCAAATGATTGGCTGATATATTTAATCCCCAAGGACAGGAAGTTCAAATCAGCTTCAAACAAAAAAAAAACCTAATTATGTCAAGTCTCCTCTGGCTGATGATAAAGGATAATTACTTTTTTATTCCCCTCGCTAAGGCTGAATACGTTCCTTCAGATGTGGCGACGTAACCTTTAACGAACACCGTGTGATTGATGAGGCGCCTCATTTCTCCCTTCCAAATGATTACCAATCACTGTTTCCCCTTCCTTAGAAACACACACACACACGTAATCATTTGACTGGCTACAAACAAGTTTGCGCATGGCACTTGAGAAAGGAAAGCACCTCATTTCAGGACTTTCATTACTCATATCATCCGATGCTCACATCTCCAGCGCACGGAGACAGAATACAATTACAGAGGAAAAAGAGAGAGAGAGGGCTCAGCTTTATCTGTGCCTGGAAAGAGACGCCTTCACGTCCACAATGACCGCTTCTGACAACCGCGTCAGCCACAGACAATACTCATATCTATCTGTCTTTGGTGGAGAGATATTCAGACAGCTGTAGATGGTGATGAATAAGACATCGTTGGGGCCTGATACATATTTCTCATTTCCAGAGCAAACAATACAGACATCTGAAATGAATATCACCCACCGAAGGCCACAGACAAGACAAGTCTCTTAGCAGGCAGGAGGATAGACCTTTTGTACACAAGGAAACAACTGTTCTGATTCCTTACATATTACAAATATGTAACACCAGGTCTAATTCGACCTATTTTGGTAGTAGTCCCACCACACTGGATTAACCATCTGGTATCTTTCCTAAATGATGGTGTAATTGGAAACCAAGTGACAACCTGAAGAATTATGTTACGCAGGGCTGTCAAAAACTGCAGTTCCTCAAATAGCAACATGAGCCTGGCTCCAAAAGCGAGTCCATCCCCATAGACATCCATATTAAAATGCACAGATTTACAGCAGATATAAACATGTTTACAGCCTGGTACAAATAGCAGTTTGGACTCGTGACAACTGTACGGTGGTGCATTTTTATACAACTCGCTTGCTTAAACTTTATAAAGACTTCAAGTTTTGCATATTAAGGGCTGGCATGAATCAAGTGACAGGTGGGCACCATCGCAGGCTGCTAGCTGTCTGCACAGACGTCATTTTCCTTAGCTCCACTCACGCTCCACCTCTTTGCCTATTTTTGGACTAACGGGGAGTTAGGAGGGTCAGGCACTGAGTCTGAAAACGGCTCTTCAGGAAGAGTGGGAAACAAGCAATTTTAAACAATTTTATACCAATACACTGAATATATCCTGCAGTTTTGCACAAACTGATGGAAATTCAATTTTATTTTACCTGTCTTTTATTTCTCTTGTGTTTTTCGGATTACCCTGCCTTCCCTGCAGAGCCTTTTGTTCCTGTTTTTGTAAGGTGTCATTAACTTTACACAACGTTTGAACTGCAACTATTGGGAGATACATTTAATCGCTTGATTGATTGTTTCTTTCTTCTTCGGCCCCAGCTTCTCAAACATTATAGTGGAATGAGAAAACGGAGCCATTTGATGATGTCTCCCTGGGATTTTCATTCTATTCTGTAGTATTGTGGACCAAATGATTGAATAGATTAAAACAGGAAAGTAATCAGCAGAGTAACTGATAATGATAATAATTATTAGTTTGGTGACACAGTGGTTGTCTGCTCATAGATAAGAGAAAGCATTGCATCAATACAATGCTTTTGATTCAATATAAATAAAATATAAATATAAAAAATGCTTGATACACTTTAAAAAAAATGTTGTCAGGTGACACCCTCTGCGGTGTTGCCAGATTGGGCACTTTCAAGTCCAGTTGGGTGGTTTTGAATTTTATTTCGTGGGTAAAAAAGTTGAGTGGGTGGACACAATTTGGGCTCAGTATGGCTCATTTTAATTACTTTTTAGTACTGACTCAAAACAAAAATTGGAGTAACTCTTCAGTAATCAAAAGGCTTCATAGTAGCTACATGGGAGTAGTTTTGATGGTTGGCTGCGATGGTTTGTTGCTTTATTATTTCTATACTTCATATCCAGGGCCTTTTATGAAAGCCTACACTAGCATAAGAAGAAAATATTAATCTGAGGACTTTTGTGAGGAGTTTTTTGAACAGCTTTCTGGCAACACTGACCCTCAGAGAGGTTAACTTACTGAAACCCCATATATTTCAAATGTTCATGTCGGCTTAAGAAACCCTATTAACTCACACATCCAGCTTGACAGTGAACAAAATGAGCTCCCCCCTCATCATCCCAACAGCTTGTGTGGATTCCTATGAGACCAAGAAGCGAGCGTACAGTACATGTCCATATCTGGTGTTTGCGCCTCAGCAGTGACATTTGACAAATGTGGTGCTCACCTCTAAATCTGGTTACTAGCAGGTTGTCCGGTGACAGCAGCTATTTGCTCTTTAATGCCTCCCAAATCCGATTATGTCTTTCGGGGGTGCTGTTGCCGGCCGACAGAGATTGATGGAGATTGTAAACTAAGGCAGTGGCCGAGGAGAACGTTTTCAAAAAGGTTAGGAAAGACATAAAAATAGCAAAGCTGAAGGATATCTGTGGTTAAATATCCCCGCATCCAAGGTCAGGCAAGTCAGGGTGGAGGAGAAGATACAGGGAGGTTATTGGTGCTTCTTTCTGCAACACCACCAACCTGTCAGGGAGACACAGACTCTGACACGAAGGATGTAAATCCTGTTCTCTGTATGGTCACTGTAAATTATGACCACAACGAGAGAAAAGGGGTAAAAGACAAAAACGCAGAGGTGAGAATAGATTGATTATGTGAGGGTGGTGTGTTTCAGTTGTAAATACTGTTGAGTTCAGGTGCTGTATATCCAGTGTGGACCTTTAAAAGGAGGTAATTTGATCTAGCATGACAAGGTCATTAACCAGTTCTCCTACAGGCTCCAGGTGGCTAAGTGAGCTACGAAAGCACAGCAGTAAGCAACGGTTCAGATCAATAGGAGGTAATCAAAGGCTAATCATGGCCATGGCGGGGAAGCCTAAGAAGTGAGGACTGCTGAAAACATTCTTTCTTTTGCCAGCTTTTCAATGCGAATGTTACACCACCACTCACTGAGCTGAGACAGTATCATTTTCTCAAAAGCACCAGTGAACTCTTTCAGCTGCGTGTTTGCCAACACCGTTTACTCTCTGGGAAAAAGGTCCAATCCAATAATCACATTCCTCCTCTGGTTTTGTCTTCCAGCCATTCTCACTTTCTGGAAGGGTCCATTCATTGACCGGACCATTCTACCTTATCCTGAAAGGCTTCAAACCTTACACTCCTCAATAGCTGAGAACAGGCCGGCCCGAGCTTTCTCTGGGTAACACAATTAGCCATGGAGCGCCCGGGCCCGGCCTCCTACCCATTCAAGCTGTGTTTGATGACCGGCCAGCCCCATGACTTCATCCATACACACTATCAGCCTATTGCCATGCAAAACAGCAGCTTCTTCTCCAACCCGGCACCCTATCGCATCGCAACCTAAAGGAGGTCCCCCACTTGTTTAGCCCTGCTTTGTCCCACAGCTACTAATGCGTGTAATTTTTGTGCGACTGAGGAACAGGGACTGTGAGCAAACACACCTCTCTCGGCTCGGGCTATTATAGGATTTTGGCCCATATGGTGGGAGGAAGATTTGTAATTGTGGCTCGCTGAGAAAACAGTGGAAAGACTGAAAGACTTAGTTGCAGGAGTTTGTGGCACTCATTTAAAATAGAAAGCCAAGTAAAAGATTTCACGTTGAAAGCCACGACACTTTGTTTTCATGAAAATGTCTCTCAAGAATGAAAATACACACGGGCCAGAGAATGTCCAGAATTAGATATGGTCCAGTATTGTGCAATAAATAAGTAAAAAATCAGACAAGTGTTATATTTTGTAATATCGTTCTGAATATGTCTTAAAGAGTTTAAATCTCCAAGCAGTCTGCATGTTAAAACCTCCACACACTCCCTTCAAAAGCGCTATTTCGAATGAGGAGAAGTGGAATATAAAGCCGGCGTGCCTTCAGTGAAGGACTGAGACAGCTTTATATGATTAAAATTGACTGGCACATGGTGCAGGCCTCCACACCCACCCATAACAGATATTGAAGACCCCCCTGGGAGGGAGGACAAGCAGCCAGAGGCCTCCCTCAGTGAATGAGACGGGCTTGTAAAAAAATAAATAAATAAATAAAATAATAAAATAAAAATCATGAGCCTACCACCACAATCAATTCCCTTCCATTCAGCCTATGCATTTGTGTGTATAGGTATGTGTTCTCTGGGCAGGCTTGTGTGTGTGTGTGTGTGTGTGTGTGTGCGTGGCCTGTCCTCATACCTGGGAACGAGTCACCAATTCGGTTAGATCCTTAAAATCCACTCAAGCCCTCCTCGCCATACCTCCCCCCTTCCCCTCAAGTGGCGTGGAAATAAATATTTATCACGTCTCAGGAAGAAAAAAAAAAAAAAAGAAAGACGGACAGAGTGGCAGAACGGGAAAACAAGGGCGGAGAGAGAAAGCCAGAGACACTTGTGGTTACGATGACAACAGCTTCCCACTTGGCAGCGGACAGAATCAGATGGAAATGAAGCAGAGTGAAAAAAAACACAATAAGGAAAAAGCAAAGGCGCTGTGAGAGTGGCGGAGAATGAAAATAGCAGCTAAAGCCTCAAAATGAACCCAAGGTGGTGTGCGCCCATTCGGGAGTTTTGCCACTCTGGTCAGCTCCCCCACATTGGATTCTGGGAAAAACACAGAGTGTTTTTCGGTGTTTGGCTCGCTAAAAAATATTTCACAATGCTGTGAGCCATTTCACAACTCACATTCCACTCGCCTCTTCCTTCGAGCCCGAAAGAGAAATTCAAATAGTTCCATGAAAGGAGGCAATCATAATGCTAACCGCCGTATTTAACAGCACCTTTCAAGAAAGGAGAGTGCTATGCATATATAAAAATGCTGCACGCACTGTAGTAATACTCAAGGTTATTGTGAATGTTGGAAGTTTATGGGTGAGAAATCCATTTAGGATTCAATCAGAGAGGAGGAAGCTCTTGAGCAGACCACGGAGGCTCGATAGGACACACTTAAAGCTGTCGTAAAAAGAGATCCCTGGATGGAGATTCAGGGATGAACATTAGACTGTCTTCTGCCGTATCAGTAGGAGCACGTGTTGCCTTGACTGACCAACAATCAGGACCTTTGACCTAAAGAGGACAAGGATCAGGAGGGTGTGGCTGACCCGAGTGAAACGTGCCTAACATTTCACCAGATTTTGAAACTGCTTCGATAATGAAGGATTAGCACGTACTAGGAATTGAGCGCTGCGAACAATTCAACTTTTAACGCATTTTTAAACTTTGCGGAAGTGCAACGCTACATCACTGGATTACCACTTTAACGGACTAGCTGAATAATTAATTCATTAATTAAAGGAATACATGTTAATAAAAAATAAAAATATTCCTTAGTTGACTCGCTAATTCGCGCAACTTTATAATTCAACAATAAACGTCCGACTTCAGCATTTGGTTTGATGAATTTCTCTCACTGCCTTTGCATGTCCCTTCAGGGTCTACATCCACTTTTATGCTAATAGACACTCTCCTTTTTCTGTCCTTAATGGCGGGCTTTAATAATGCAAGAGTATTCCATACAATTCTGTTAAATTCCACTCAGCAAATCGTGGCCCAAGGCTTTTCTTTTCTGCTCACTTCCTTTCACTCCAGGTGGCCAACCTGGAAAAGGTCTCTGGCAGTTGCATCCATAATTCTGTGGTGGCCACAGATAAAACCATTATCTCCCGCATTTGATCCACCTCAATCCTCTCTCAATATTATATTTCTTAATTAAGGAAGGTGGTGGGGAGTGCAGAGCCTTCCCTCGAGTCGTTATTCCTGACTGGATTTCTTCTCCTTGCGATCATTTTACCCCCATCCTTTGGATCTTTTGTTTCTCACACTTCAGCCTCACTTCCTTCTCTGCTCTGCTTTTCCCTGTTTCCTTCTTTTTTAACAGTCCATCCAGGAGCAAATCCATCTCTTTCGTGCGTTTCTCCATCTTTTACTCCCTCTCCGTCTCTCTCCTGCCTCCTGTTTGTTTTTTTTCTTTCTTTCAGGGGCAGCATGCTCCAAGAGAACAGTGGAGAGGATGATTTTCCAGGAACTCGTAAATCCCTGAGAAAGCAGCGGAGGAGTTGACACGGGCAGTGAGAAAGATTTGAGTGATTTGGGGAGAGGGAAGAGCAAAGTGAGCGAGAAAACCCTGAAGTTCAATTTGCAGTAATTCTGTTATCTGAGGCAGGCAGGGCTGGGTCACGGCTTCAGATACAATAGGCCCCCTCAGTCCCGTATTCCCCATGTCCGACACTTAACCTCAGTCCTGACTGCTGTTTGTTCATGCGCGTGTATGTGCACATCCACTCGTGTGTTTATTTGTGTTTGAGGATTCCCCTAGCCAGCGCAGTAATCCTTCAGAGCTAAGATCCTGTCAGCTGCAAGGAAGCAGTATGACAGAAGTGGCAGCCATTAGCAATAACAGGACCATGAGGTTCTTTAAAAAATGAGATGTCTATTTGGAGAGGAAGGAGTGGGGGAGGATGCAAGGCCCCATCGCCTGCTCAGTTCAGCAAAATATGGATGTGGTGGCTGTCACATGCATGCACTTGCGTATTGTGTCAGTCAGGGCTCACTTTAAAGTTTCATAGAACCGTGCCGTGTGTTCACGACTACATATGGTGATATTTCTCTACAATAGCCATTCAATGTATTCGCACTCAGTAGTTATTTTTCTATATAGTGGTCTTCATGGGAAAAGTCTGTCATTCCCACACTTGATGCACATAAATAAGTGGTACACAAGTAAAGAAACATGCATGTAATCCATCATGTAATCCATTGTAACTTAATCTCATTGATATCAGCCTCTCTTCACGCCATATCAGAGTGATATTAACATATTGCAAATAAAATATCCTGCATGGAATCAGATTGTGGTTTATCACTGGGTGGCGGCAAAAGTGAAGCTCACTAATCGTACTAAATGTAGTACATTTTGTTGTACTGAACACGCAAACAAAAAGTTCACCATTAACACGTGACATGACCAGCATTGTTACTGATATACTCCATACATTAAAAGACACTAGGCTGGTTTCTTGCCACCAGAGTACCAGAACCTCTTGTGTTGCTGTTCTTCCCATGGTAGACATGGATGTCGCCAAAATCCCAAAGAGTAAATGTCTGTTAAGCCACTATCATCAAATGAGTCTGCTAAAAGTCAGGCCAAACAAGTGTCAGTGAGCGTATCTCTTTACACTATCAGTTTGAAATAATGCAAGGAGGAATTGAACAAGAAGGAGCAGCAGCTGTTAGATGAAGAGCTGCAGGCAACAGGCTGCACATGTTCAGCCTGTTGGTCCCATCTCTAGGACCAAAACTTTTCACCGTGTCCTGCTGCTCACAGTGTAAAGTCAGGTCACCCTTGCTCACGAAACAACAGAACTATTCACATCTCCCCATGTCCATGGCTAAGGGGGGCTTGAGCAAGCGATTTATCCCCAAACTGCTGCACGCTGAGTGAGTGTGAATGGATGGGTTAAATGCAGAGAAAAACAAAATACAATAAAAAATAAAAGAAACATTTTTATTATAAAAAGCGATTGCTGTGACCCCCAGTAAGTAAAAGTTGTTTCCAAATCAGCCCTGAACCGTTTAAGGCTGATGGAAACTTTAAAGGGATGATCCAGCATCTTTCAAACTCTACACCAGTTTATAACACATGCTAAAAACATATGCAGACAAGATGAGACCGCTTCTGAGCTGCACTCTTCCTGTAGACTGTTTCAGCCTTCATTAAGCCGGGCAGCCAACACAAAGGTGTGACCTTCAATTACCCCCCTCCGCATTCAAATTAACCATCTTTAACAGTGGAGACAGAGGGCGAGAGAGAGAATTAGAGGCTTGCACAGAACAAACAGGCAACGAGACTTAAGTATGCAGAAGAACAAAGTTACACACAAATCAGTTTAATTCCTTAATACCTACGGCAGGCTTTGATGAGCCCGGGATGAAGGCATTTACATATTAACCATCAGGTCATTATTACAAGAGAGAAAAAGCTGTTAAGTAAACAAATTAATGATTAATGTGCATGCAATGGGATTTTAAAAAATGGATCACTAACAATAGATTATGTATTTTAAATGTTTTTTTTATTTGCGTGCATCTGTATTTGGAGATACTGTGCAGAGGCAGCATTGGAGCCGTCAACCACACAAAATATCCCTACTGTGTTTTAAATGGGGGGGATCCAGGAGGGCATTGTGGGCCCAAGGGGCGCCTGGGGGTAAAGAACAGATATTGTCCATCGGGCTCGACTGGCCTGAGCAATGTGTTGGAAAAACAGCCCACTGTGGAGGGG
>JASGAT010373753.1:0-10449 GCA_030220025.1 Chelon auratus
AAACAATACGTCGCAGGCTAATACAGTATAAACAACAATGATAAAAAAAAAAAAAAAGCAGGATAAAATAAACTTGCAGAGCTTGTACTTTGGAACATTTTATTTAATGTACTTACTAAAGATTTTACTAAGGGAGGTACAGTAAATGAGAAGATCAATAACAATTTAATCTATGTGAGTTCTGGACAAAAATGTTGGAGGAGAAACTGAAGAAAACCGATTCCAGCAGTTCTCAAAAGACATGTTGTATCGAGTTAGAGTACAGACTTTTAGACAATCTGTAAGCTGTTGGTCAGTAAATACTATAGCTCCAATCCATTACTCTTGAATTTTATTGCTACATAAAATATTTAAAAGTGGCTTTAGTTATTGTAGCTCGGCCCACAGTATCTGTGTCCCTCTACTTTCAATCTTTGTGCTAAACACAACACAGAGCTGGATTTTGCAGAGATGAAATTGGTGTTGATCTTCTTATCTGTCCCTCAGACAGCAAATAAGCAAATTTCCCAAATGTCTGTGTCCCAGCTTAGTTTGGTTTTCACTCAGCAGTATCCTATGATTTCCTAACATGTGACTGAAAGCTTACACAACAACCTGGGTGTGGGTGTTAGCAATGGATATAATAGTGTGGATGCTTTGACTTAGTTTAATTTACTACATGCAGCAGCACATTCTTGACATGTGGTGGTGCGCAGTAGCTCTGAAAGAGTCGTCATTACCGACAGTAAAATTGATATATTCATGGTCAGCTGTGACACTGAGGGGAGAGAGGATCAGCTGCTACTCATTCAGTAGTCCAACTGGCCGTTGTGACTCTGACCCACATTCACCCCGAGGTTAAAGCTGGGATGCAGCTGATTTTGAAAACGTGTTCAGCAATCTCATCCTTAATTTAACTTTGGAGTGACTTTCCGACAGAAATCTTTTGGGGCTCATTAAATACAAGCATGAAGAACAGATGCCCACCGGTGAGGGGTTTTTGAATTCTCTTCTCCCACCTCTGGCTACAAACAACGTGCTGTTTCAGTAATGCAAACAAATAAGCTGGTCTGTCTTTGTAGGTAGTGGCTTACTGATGTTGAGGCTGTCAAAAGGCAGCCTTGTTTAGACATGAAAATGCTTGTAAAGCCTTAAGCTGAACAAAATCCTTTTTATTGTCAATATGAACTTCCTACTAGTGTTCACTACATAATGAAAGTGTTTAAATCTAATTTATTTGTCACAAAAACATCCTTGTCTTTGTCTCTAGTGCAGCCCCTTATTTTTTTTTTTATCACACTGCAATATCGGAATTTGCACTCACACAGCCCATCTTTTTCTGTTGGTGCATGACAGATACAAATTGCATCATACAGTAATGATAGCTTGGCACTTGAAATATAAGTCAGAAATGTGAAAGAAGTGAGCAAAGTCTGAATAAAGCATGAAAGCTTGAGAGAAGAAAAAAAAAATCCTCATTAGCTATCCAAACCCAGGTCGAAACCATTTTAAAAATTCCAGGGAGATTGGATCATTAACCATGTGATGCAATTACGGTAAAGCTGAATTTATTTCTCAGTTGTAACAATTAAAATAAACGCTGGATAATGAAGAACTGGAATCGAGAACGTGTCGAAACGTCTGCAGTGCGATTGTGCCAAGCTTCCCTGCATGCATCGCGACACGTGGATTTAGGCGACCCCGCCGCCCCAAATCAAATTTGACTGCAGAAGATTTTGAACATGTGCCAAGTCTAGCTCGCACACATGGCGGCAGAGCCTCGGCAGTCTCTCAATGGGGACAGTCAATCAATACAAACTGATTACATGATTGGATCCCCCGGGCACCAAAACTTCATCAATCAATCTCGCCTCCACCTTAGAGACAGCTGTGCCTCTGCAACCGTCAGCTCTGCGAACCAGAAATGAGGAAGGGAGAGAGGAGATACTACACACACTAAAGCGCGTGTGTTGGGCGGGTACCTATTTGGGGGGCTGAGGCGAGGAGATTGCACCATCTTCTTCATAATATAACACCAAAGTAACAAGTGCAATAGTGACATGGGACGTCTCTTGATTCCAGATCACAAGAGGACAGAGTCTGTGTCTCACCTGCCAGACTGTTATTATCTTGACGCTCTGCACAGTCTCATCCTTTAAATAATTATTTCAAAGACAGATTTATCTCACGACTAAGCTTCTTTCTCTATCACGCTCATTGCCTTTTCTTCTCTTGCTCTTTCCACTTTTCTTTATCCCATTCCTCCTCTTCCATACTGCAATCCCACACAGTAAGGGAGCCAGTTTACATTTTTTTTCTCCACACCCCTCTTTTCATAAATAGAGCAGTTAGAAACCAGAGAATGTAATCGTTTTTGTGGTGAAACGATGTTGGGGAAAAAATCAAAAAGCAACCATTTAGAGAACAGATCCCAGGACGTGTATGATTCCATTCGGGTATGATGAGAATGACCAAGGGCTTTGGATACAGGGATGAGCTCAAAGTACTGACCCGTCTTGATGGAACTGCGGTGTTTGATTTCAGCGGATTTAAACGTGGTTTTATCATCTAAACTGAGGCTGACCAGGCAGAAGCCCTCAGGGAGTACAACAGGTCCTCAATCTCTCCTTAAGCCCTGCAGCTCCATAATGAGAGTTAGGCAGGTTTAATTGGTTTTATAATGAACCTGCTTGTAGGAAGTGACACACAAAGCTACACTCGCACACACACTGCATACCTACGCACACAGGCATGCAAACAAATACAATAAATACACACTGAGCATTTGTCCTTCAGGTTGTTATATTTGTAGCTTCAGGTTGTGTGCATGTTGATCTTGTTGTGATCGATACACTATCTTTTAATGTCAAAAGCATATGTAACAATACATCTTGTGCAATCTAAGGTGTTTGTTGTTCTGAAGTATTCGGAAGAAGATGACATTTAATACACCTTCGTTTAAATATAGTTTCAGTTGGCTGTTGCAAATAGGATTTAACTCTGTCACTCCATTTAGCAATTTCACTGAGCAGGGATCAGAAACACGCTCCAAAAGCTCACGGCAGTCTCTATATGTTTAAATTTCTTTTCTTGTCGCTTTAATGAAGCAAAGAGAACGACTCATTTCTGTCTGACTTCACTGTTACGTCCGCTGACTGCTGTCTAGGACGGAGTGCTAGAACGTGACAATCAGATTTCAGTCCATCTCAAATCTTTCTGATTATATTAAGCTGTTGGATAGTAGATCTGATTCACCCTGCATATGTGACCGGGCCGGGTGTGTATTAGTTAGGACTTTGCTTTAAGGTCAACAAACAAAGGACTGTAGAGTTTCCAAAAATTTCTCTAAATCTCTTTTGTCCACCTTCCTGTGTGGTCAGTGTCATGTAACAGAAGAACTATACTGATTTTCCATTAATATCACATATGACCTCACTGCCTCTCATTTCATTCTCTTCCCAGCGTCAGCTGACGAGAATATATATTTAACCCATGAATAATATTTAAGCGAATAACAGCAATATCCTTCCTGCTGCCGAAATTCCCTAGCAGAACCTGTGATGGTTATAAACAACCCGGCTTAATTTGGCTTCCACAAACAGATATGCAACCTGAGACCATAAGATCTTAACAAAAAAAAAAGCCTCACTTTCCCGTGGATGGGTATGCGTTTTAAATGCTAGACTGCACTCTTATCCTTTGAGCGCCAAAGAAAACAAAAAGATGTCACTTGGCTTGGGCCAGGCTGGCTCCACTGTAAATCTGCCAGACGCTGAGAAATATAATCACCCAGCTCTCTCTCCTTGAGTATTTACATATGGGATTGATTTGAGACGATGATTTTGAAGCAGACAAAGTATACATATCAATGTTTCTAAATCTCTGTTTATTGCTGCAGATTGGAAAACCCCGCACAGCGGATGATTGCCATGTTTATGTGGTAATGGACGTCTAAACTTGAGATAGAAACTGTGCCCATATATGGCTGGCCAGTCTGTGCCCAGTTAACCTAAACATATGGATGGTGACCCAGGAGGCTAGGAGCAGTCTGTTCAGCCAACCATTCCCAATCTGCCACACAAGAAGGTTTTGTCTGTCCCTAAAGACCCGTCTGCCTGACGTACTTTGAACTACACATGAGGGCTGGTGCGTTTGTTCTACAACAAACTTGTGACATTATGCTGGAAATCAGTGAGTAGACCTCCCGCATTCAAACATCTGATTTTAAGTAAAGAATTGTTTCCTTGCAAAAAACATCAAAAGTAATCAAAGTTTTGCAGAAAGCCCCACTTACATCTTCCATAAATCATAAAATGGACACAGAATGAAAATGCACGCAAGACTAGATCTAAAGGAGATGTACACAGACTGTAAGCAGGACAGACTTTGGCACAGAATTCACAGCGGATGCTCCCAGGCTTGACTCAGTATTGTGACACGGGGCATGCAGTGACATAAGGGCCAGACAACTGTCCACCTTTAAGGTTGAGTGGCTGGGCATATGGTCCAATTGCGGATGACAGCCGAGGAGAGTGTGCATTGATTAGCCCATAAATCCATCACGGCTCTGTGAATGCTAAAGAGATGAAGCTCAGGACAGCTCTGAGCTGCAGGGGCTAATGAAAACAAAGAGTGACACCGAGGTGGAGACGACTAATCATTCGGCCATCCTGTTAACCACAGTCACAAAGAGAGGCGTATTCATCACAGCCACTAGATGTGCTGTAAGTTGGCAAGTGTATACCTAAACCTGATTAGCAACTGGCTCGGAAGAGAGGTCAAGCCATGTAAGTGTGTGCGTTTTTGAGGGTAATTGTTGAAAACGTTTCAGTTGCAGCTGCCAGATTTTCTGTTTGACTCAACCTTCAGCTGCATGGCAAGCTTCCAGGCCTTCATACCAAATTTTCAGCAACTTGACCACAGTCTCCTCTCCGTCTGTGCATGTTCTCTTCTTTTCTCTCTCCTTGAGGACATGATTTCCTGCTCTCTGTTTCCTGTCCTCCTCTGTGCAGCCCCCGTCCCTCCAATCATTCTCATTGTTTGTCAGGTTCCCATGGCCCAACAAAAGCGGTGGGAGGGGGACAGTGGAACAATTCATGGCATCCGTATGGTCTTCATTTTCCTGACCGCAGTGCAGTCACAGTCCTCTCGTGTGTTTCAATTTGTGTGACCGAGAAGGAGAAAGAAAAGAAGGAGTGGGAAAGATAGAGCCGCTAAATGAAAGTCAGTCAGGAAAAGCAGAGAGATGGAGACCTTTCTGTGTTATCACAAAATTGCCTCACGTAATACCATCTACTATTTTGTCTGCACTGAGACGTCGGAACGGTTATCCACTCCGAAGACTTTTACCCTCAGGTCCAGCTCCCTTCATGCAGTTATGAAAATAATTTCAGTTTAGCCTCAAACACACCTATTCTGCCAGCGCCCCACCCCTCTCCTGAAACTCCATTCTAATGATTTCAATCACTAAATCTTCCTTTCCTGGCCTCCCTTACAGACCGTGACTTTGAAAAGTTCAAGTCATTTAGCCATGCACTGGAGAATTTCCCCACCCGGTCAGCTCCCTCAATAAGCCGTAATGAATCCACTATTTGCACACGAGAGTATTTGACTTAGGTTTTATTTGCCGTGCGCTTAACATTTTCAACCATTTCTAGGGAAATACTGCTGCTCAGTAGCTGCAGCCACTGAGGTAATGTGCCGTTTATATTGTGCTCAACGCTCCGTAATGCGTCCTTCAAATCACGTGAGGTAGTTTCTTGCAATGACTGAACAGTGAAGGCGTCACTGGCTTACTCAAGGATTAAATCTGTGCTTGTCAGCTGTCTTCTGGCACACATTTAAGATACTAATTATAAAATATTACTATCAATTCTCCATGCTGTGACATCATTGATTTCCCCCAAACTCAGATACGCTCTAAACACACTACAAATGTCTTGCTACTGACAATCGTGTTTATGCGCTCAGTATGTCAGAGGAGCATCCAGTCCTTTTGCCGTTACTGTGCTCTGCAGAAGCATTTTGTCAAAAAATAATCAATTCCACTTAACACATGTGTTTAACGCTGCCACATTGTAAGCAAAACTATACTGTCATCTCACAGTGCCTTACCTGCTTACTTACATGCTAGGCTGCAGTAGCACAGAGGCTTTGTTGTCAGTGCCTGCTATTCAGGAAACGCGTAATATGGACGTGATAAACAGACACGAAATGTTCAGAATAGGCAGATGAAATCGTAGATTGTTTCACATTGTCTGCTGGCGGGTTTGTGAGCTCAGGGACAGTTTTTGTCGAGCTTGCTCAGATACCTTCTATAGTCTTATTCTAGACCCACTAAACTCAGATGTGCTTCATTGTAGCAATGAATTGTTTAAACCTGATGTGACAGAAGTGAATGAATTGTTAATCTTGCCTTTACTGGCTTTTGCTAACAATGAAACTTGCATGTACCTACACCCCCTGCCTTGAGACCAAAACGCATTTAAATAAGTATCAGTAAGCGATAATGACTTTTACCCAGATTCACCTCATTAGCTTACATCATGCTAAGTGTAAAAGCCCCCTTTGTATTCAGACAGAGGTACCCACAGGGTCATATTACTCATCTAAAATCAACCATCTAAGGCAACAAAGCTGTGGCTGATGATGACAGAAATGTCCTGTTGTATCCGGCACGGGAGAAGACTAATCGAGAAATCCATATGCTGCGGGGAGCCTGGATAGTGAGACAGTTGGTCATTCTTGTCACCTTTCACCCCTGGTTTCACCCTTTCTGCTGCAGGTTTGACCCTTGCAGTGACCCTGCTGCCGGACTGATCTGCGGACGGCATTTATTGTCATGCCCCATTTCCACCTTGCCTGTCCATTTGTGGGTGATGGAGTAGGATTGTAGAAGTGACCCTGTGTTCCTCAGAGGCTCCTGGGAGTCTGAATCGTGGCTGCACGTTTTGTCAGAGTAATGACGAACTATAGCCTTTAGACAGTCTGCAGTTAATGGCAGTAATAATGGACTTCTCCTAGTGACCACCCAAATCTTCTCACACTTACTTCTCATATCCGGTACAAATGTACTTTTTCCACTGTGTTTCTACGTCTTAATTTCTCTTTTTATTTGTTTGCTTTCAACTTAATATCACTGTCTTTCTTCCCCTGCGTTCATTTTTTCCCCCTTGGCTGTTCTTCTGTCTTTGTTTCACACTGCCTGGCTGTTTTCTCTTTCTCTCTCTGTCTCTCTTACTGTCAGGCTATCGTGTCTTTCTCCCCGATGGCTCATCAAATGAAAGAGCTGCAGTGATGCTATCTGCGCCCCCAGTCTGGACCCGTATGAGCATGTGTGTGTGTGTGTGTGTCAGACAGATTGCTCCTCATAAGACTGAAGCCCCCGGGCTAATGTCACAACAGTCCTCTCACACATTTCCTCAGTCAGCTGCACACTGTACGACTGTACAGTAAGCAGAGCCTGCGGTCCTCCCAAGTCAATCCAGTCAGCTCTGAGACTGAGCCTTATAGGAACTTGATTATAATAAAGCATTACAGTACACACTTATAATGAGAAATGATGGACAATGAGTTGACTCATCCACTTCATGAACCTCTCAGAAAGAGGTCACCTTGTTTAAGTGCCTGATGCAAGAGATTCTATAGTAGTCAAAGCAATTTGTGCAATATACACTTGTACAATAGAAGCTGTTTTCTAAGCAATGATTTAGCAACACTAACTGTTTTTCACTCTTATGGACACACTGAACTAGCAGCATTCAAGGCCGACAAGGATGTCACTTGTGTCTGGACTAAAAACCTTCCACTTGTACACACCACAGACTTTAGCCACTGGCCAGGTGGCACATTACCAACAGCTGGCAGTTGTCTGTATTATTCATCAAAATGGGAAAACTGGAAGAGCCATTATTAGCTGGAAGACTAGGAAGCAAGAAAGAGCTATATGAATTGTTGTACAGTGCTGGCCTCTCCTTAATCGATTCAATACATTCATGCTGCTGTGAAAATATTTGTGAATTTGAACGTTGAGATTAGAGGAAAGTGTAAAACCAGAAGTTTTGGTTGTCGTTTTGTTAAGTTTTGTCACCTCTGTTTCTCCTCTCATGCATTGGTTTGCTAAGATAAACAGCCGGTCAGTGTAAGATAGTGTGTAAAGAGTAATCTCTATGACTAACTCGCATGCTGAATTGGCTGTAAAGCCAACAACAGTGGTCCAACTAGTGCCAATGGTGCAGGACACACCGCCGAAACGAGGGCTCACCGACAGCCCAACATAACTAATAGCTGACCGTTGGCGTTGGTGTGCTAATTGCTTTTACATTCTCAGATATAATTAAAAGCTTTAAATTGATTATAGTTACCATTTGGACTGTTGATCTGATAAATCAAGCTGTTTTCTGGTATATTAGTGTCTAAACTGATTAAGTCAGAATATAATCTGCAGATGTGAACCTTCTTTTTTCATGTTTTTCTTGCCTACTTTGTCAGTTTGTAATACACAAACATTTCCAGCACCATCAATGTCTTAAACGAGAGACTGTTGGGAAATGCGCATTATGCCCGTCTGAACGTTTATTGTATCCGCAACACTGACTGTCACTAGAAGCACACTTATGGCCCTGAGAGCGAGTTTTTGGCAGCTCTATTATAAGCTCTTCTTCCGCCTTGAATATCTTGTTGAGCTTTAATTATGTGACATAGTTATTGGTTGGCATGTGTTGTGTTTACTGTCACCGAGGAGGAATGAATTTTGTTCAAGTACAACGTAGTTTTTCCGCCGGCACTTATCAGAGCGGTGCTAACGCCATCGGCAGCTTAGCGTGAGAGCGGTTAGCTCAAGTTCTGCTTTTTATTTTTGGCATGGCAGCTGGTACTGCGGCTGCTTCGGGATCCTTTTGTGATTGCAGCACAATAACAAAATAATAATCAGATAAGCCGGTACGTAACCACTGACAACATGTTTAATTTAGTAACAAAGAATACTTAAATTAAATTTTACCGCTAGTGACGTTCCAACAATTCCAGTGAAAATTTCAGAAACTAACATGTCAGACTCAGTGTGTCTGGAAATCTCAGCCCGTTTTATTCCTATTTCCTTAAATCTTATGAAACAAATAAATATTTTCATTTTTAAAGATGGTTCAGTAATTTCCTAAAACGGCTAGGTAATGTAGTTCTCGGCAAATGTTACTCAGAACACGCACAAAAAATGGATTTGACGCTGGCTGCTTCCAGCTGCAGTTCCAGTGTGTTAGTGAGCAACTTATGGGAGCGTAAGCACTGTGAGTCAAATGAGTGAAAATAACCAACAGAGCCCACGTTCATTGTTATTTGGAACATGTCACCCAGTGTTACAGCGTGGCTCAATTATGTGTTGTTAATAGTTTTTGGGCTGAGTTTGTTGTCACAGAGGAATAATCAGGTATGCACAGGGGCAATACTTGTTAGTCATTTCAGTTCATGAATAATAAAACTCTATCATCTCACCAAGCTTACACCTAATAAAGGAAAATTTAAATCGGTCTCTGAGAAACACGAGACAGACTCTAAAAACCAGACTTGGAAAAAGGCTTTGAAACTAAGAAAACACGAGTTAGACAAGTAAAATATACTTGGAAATAATTGTGTTGTCTTTGGGATTTAGAGAATAACATACAGAGAACACTGACATCTAATTATGTTTCTAAATGTAAAAATTCATGTTGAGGTGATGTTCCAAACCACTGAAGTGGTCTTTTAAGTCATTTGTAATGCTAAAAGCCATTCAAACCAACATCCACCCGGACACAGTTAAACAAGAGCCACTACAGCAGCATAATGCCCTGTTACTTTCCATTAATACAAAGGCAGTGAAGGAACAGACGCATGCTTCAGTTTTGGCTCAAGTAGTCAGGGATGGAGATTTACATCAATTTGTTCTCCACTAAGAGTGCCAGTCTAAAGGCTGAAGCACAAGATGTAGTGCTGCATGATTACTGTACCTTTGTTCAGCTGCATAATGCCTCGCCATAATCACCACGATATACTCAACACAACCAGTTATGCTAATTGGATCATTAATTGAGCAGATTATTGCATGCATTTATGTTAATGGATTAAGGGCATTATTTCATTTCAGTGGAGGTAAGACAAAAACAGTAAGGAAGATGTATTTCTCTGGTGTATAAATGATACTTGTTGTCGATGTTTCACAGAGTTTAAGGAGCATTTCTCAGATTTTACACATGGATATCAGTTTATGTGTCATGCAGTCTTACTACGCCTGGAACCTTTGTTACAAAACAGCCGCCGAAATTGCTCAGATTACGTGGTGGCACAGCTGGAGGGAGCTTTGATGTATAAACCTGCTGTCAAACGTGATGCTGTCGTGTCTTGAGCCTGGAGCTTTTTAGTTAAAAACTGAGCAACACAAGCGTTCGCATGACTGGGAGGGTCTAACGAAAAGATGCTATCAAGTTGTACAATGGG
>JASGAT010373764.1:0-11065 GCA_030220025.1 Chelon auratus
ACATTTGTAGATTATTACATGGGTATAAAGTGACAAAACAAACACGGACTGCTTTAAAATACGATAGAGCTGATTTTTTTTTTTGCCCTATTTATTAAAAAAAAAAAAAACACACACTCAACCGCTATTATAAATGATCGCCTAAATGAAAGCCTTTTAAAATATAATGTCCTTGTAGCTGTTAACCAACTATGTAAATACATTTAATCAAGAATTAATAAATTAAAGTATTTAACATGAGTACACAAGTGTTTTTCTGCCATTAAATAACATATCAGCATGTGGTTAATTATTGACGTGATCATGTTGATGTATAAGGAGCTGCGTGTGGTTAAGTAATTCCTCAATCAGTCTCTGTACCAATAGGGAGAAAAGCGCTATATAAATACAAGACCAGTTACCATTTAAAACAGCACTGTTCTCGGTTCTGGAGCAGTGGTAGTGTTATAATATTCTACTGCATCCCAGATGATGCCGGTGTTAATTTGCATACACAGTGCAAAAGTGAGATCGAACCTGGAGATGCATGTTAATGCCAGGTCTGAACAAACGTACCTAAAGTTGGTTATTATTTTTGATCGTCTTGCTCAGATCAGATCTTAATAAAAGGTCTGAAAAGGCCCTAAAGCAAAGACAGCCACTGACGGCTAGGCAAACACTGTGGCTGAACGTAGTAGAAAATATCGTGTTCTTTCCTCTTCTGCTGGTGATTCACCCAATCGCCCCAATGGAGGTATTGCCCTATTTTCTATTTTTTTGTCGAAGCCGCTCTTTAGCATTATGGTGGAGCACTACGCACAGTACATTAGAAAAACTTCCTCACAAACATTATTGGGGAAAAACTCTTTTTGGCTCTATATACATGAATAATATCATACTGAGAGAGCAATGAGAACTTACCACACAGTGATGTAATCGTAGATCTGCTCTGTATTGATAACAGAGAAATTTATGTAGATGCCATACCCAGGAGGTACTCTGACGGTCCACATGCAGTCCTGGAAGTGTGGATAGTCAGCTGGGTGTCCAGGTGAGTAAATTGTGCCATTCATGGATGTTATATTTCCACCACAGAGAGCTGGAGGGAGAGAAGAAAGTCAGAGATGCTGGACAAAAATAGAAAGCAAGCCTTACCTCAAGTCATAAAACTTGCTTTTATGGCTGTATTGCCACTAACTGTTGATAAAACAAACCGTAACAGCGTGTTATTGGGTTATCGCTGAGATACTGGAGGGAGAATGCACCTGCTACTGCAGGAAATGGTTACCGGTTGCTGTGAACTTGATGATGCAGACTGATTCTGACACTATAACTCCCTCCGTCATACCCCTTCAGATGTGTTAAAATTTGACTTTGAACTGGGAGTCAAAGCCAAAGCACTGCCTTCAGGATAAAAAAAACGACGATAAACTCAACTGGCACAATACAGTGAGTAAGTAGCAAAACAAAACTATTTGCCGTTTTCTCACACAACCACCAAGACGTCCTGAAGACTTAACAGCTATGTTGAATCCTCACTGAACTGATGAAAGATAATTTAATACACCTGAGTGACATATATAGCTTTGTAATAAAGACTTGCAATTGTTCTTTGTATCAATATAACAGGCTGCATCGGTTTATAGTTCTGTAAGTGGAGCTACATTGTTAGTGAGTCAGATGCTTTAATGTGCAAGAATAAAGGATGTGAATACAAGCAGACTCGCACATGTGCTCTTCTCTTCAAAATAACTTCAAACGTGTTATTTTTGGTGGGTTACGGAAAAAGCGTCTCAGTATTCACTTCAGTCAGGCTCTCAAGAAGTTGCATGGGTGACATTCTCAAGGATCTGAACAACTCTATTTAGTTTAGAGAAACAGAGACTGCATTCTTCAACCCAAGGGAAATGATTCTGATTAGACTGCAATTTAACTGTTTAGGTGGACACTACATAAAATTATCTTTTAAGATATTTGATGTTAAATCAATCAGGACAGAACTTCTTTTGACATGCACACAGTGGGGCTACCAGCTGAGGGGCGTCAAAACTGCAGGAAGGATGTTCATCCTTTCAAACACTTGTTTCAGCAACTCGTAGTTTTGCTACAGTCATGATTCCCTCCCAGAAACTCATTACACCGCCTGATGCCTGCACATAAAGAATGTATTTATTCCAACTAGAGACACGATCGTCAGTACAATTGAAAATGCCTTCCAGTCGGGGCAAGCTGCTGCAAATGAGTGTTTACATGAGGAATTGTTGTCATGTCTGGACATTATAAGACATTATTAAGATATTAGGTGATATCTAGTGTACGTTAGACATAAGCCATTTGGAGTTATTTGGAGGAAACATTTAGGTCATCATGGAGTATTAACTTAAGGGATTAGTTGCACTCCTTTGCATTACTTTGTTTATAAGAGAAACTAGCCAGTCACCTTCACAGCGAGGTATAGGGTGATTCCAGTTTCTGCTGACTCCGTGCAGACAAGTGAGGGAAGGCTCTCCAAGAAGAGTGTAACCTGACAGGCACTCAAAGGAAATGCTCATCCCCACGCTGTAGTCCTGACCGATCACTATGCCGTTGCGAAACGGCCGTGGATCTGGACACCTCTGTAGCTCGTATGCTGGGGGAAAAGTCAAACCAATGCACAAATGAGGAGGTTTATGAAACCCCAGACAGTAAATGTTCAAAATAATATATAATGTTTGCAATATAATACCTATGCTGCTGCTGCTTTTACAAACCTTGAAAATAAAAGTTGTAATATGTTTACTAATGCATCTCTACTACACTGACTTTCCTACTGAGGGAGACAACAATATTACAATTCAAGGATATTTGGTACATAATGTCTCAGAGGACATCTACATAGATTTTTTGTCTTTTTTTTTTGTAATTTTATAGCCTCTGTGAAAAGTGGTGCCTTGCAGGACCAATCTTTGTACCGTGAGCTAAATGTACAGAAGTTGAGGGCCTTTTAAGTATTCCATAAACTCTTCGGTCCACCACTTCAGCTGCTGCTATGATAAAACTTTAACTTTACCAATCTTTGTTCCTCACCCTGGTAGACAACGTGGAAGCCAGGCTTGTTCTGGGAGTAGTCGCTGTGAAAGAAAAGGGTTGTCTCGTGGGTAGTGCTAAAGAGCGAGTTGGGCACCACGGGGCCACTGAACCGATCAATCACTGTTCCCGTCTCAAGACTCCCACTGCGCACCTCCAAATAGTCATGAACAGGCTCTGTGGAGAAGTTCAGAAACTGCAGATGGATCCCTGAAGAGCAGAAAGAAAGGGTTAATGTCAGAAGCAAACTCGAGAATATACAAATAAAGTCAAAGTGAACAGGTATGTTCCTTTGAAATACTGTTATTGTAATGTTACGTTAAATCTATCCAGAGAAGAGGAGAGAGCATCCGAACAATGCAGAAGAAATGAGAGCGAGCAGAACAAAAACGAGAAATAGGGGAAATGNATAACAGACCGAAACCAATGGGGAGTTGAACTCTCCAGCTGCAGTCCAGGCTGCTTTGGTAATTCCCTGGGAAGCCTGGGCTGAGGATGACGCCGCTGAAGTCTGTCATAGAGCCGCCACACTGAGCTGAGGAGACCAACCAAGGAGAAAGAACATGTCACATCTTCACAGAACGGCTCAATGGGAAAACAAAGAAAAACAATGACTGAGGGGGGTGAATATGGAGAGACAGCAAATAGTCTTGTGTCTCAGTGTGTATGAGTTCCACTACACATATAATGGTTGAAAAATTCATTCATTTCCTGCATGTGCTTTAGACACTCATGTATTTGAATGCAGCCTGGGGTGGGGGACTTGTGCATCTCTTATTGACCGTATGGATTATACTCCATGAGGGGATTCATAAAAAAGATATCGGACTTCGCCATCCTTGTTAGGTGGTGCTTTAAATCAAAATAATGAGGGAGTCAATATTCGATGGACCGACATAGTTTTTCTCAGCAGTGGCGGTGATTACTTCACCCTCCCCCCAGGAGCACCCTGCTGTATGTTAGAGAACACTTCAGCTTGATGTGAAGGTTACACTCACCCCCCTCTCCTCTGACACAAACCGTAGTATTTTCTGCATCCAAGTGCATACAATTTTATAAATCTGTAGCTAAATTATTCTTGTTTTTTTCCATCGCAACCTCAAAAGGCTTATTTATGTGGCAAATGTTGGAAAACACACTCTGTATTGCTGCTAATACTTTTGGGACTATCAACCAAGGCCAGAATGAGTCAAACAAACCGTCTTGGGATTTAATTGTATAGCTGATGTTGAGGCGCTGGTTGACCTGCTTGTGCATGAAATGAAAGAGAAGAGGGGAGGCACTTATGAGGATGTTGTACTGTTTGTGAAGGGGCATGCAACCACTTTGATGTGGGTTTATCAGCAACAAAGCGAATGTAGATCCTGGGGTGTTGGTGTGAGCGTATGTACTGTAAGCGAGCAAGGAGTTAAGCTAACGAGTGAGCACGCGCATCCATGAACATGCCTGTCAACAGTAAAGCCGGGATTTATGTCTGCAGTGAACTGTGAAAGCCAGAGGGACAGAACATTTACATGAAGAGCGCAGCAGTGTGTAGTTTTGTCTGTGAGCTTATAGGCACTGTGAGGGTATTTACACTACTGTGTGTTTGCGAGTGTGTTTGCGCACGTGTGTAATTGGGGGGGGCAACAGAACAGTGAGACGTCAAAACAGAAACTGGAGTGCATCCTTAGTAATCTCTGGAATCTATCAATGTGGCAATCAACATCAGAGGAAGTGTTGGGGTAGACAAGAGACTCTCATCAGGGGTATCAGAAATCAAACAACAGACTGAGATGGTGCAAAGCCTTATTGATTTTCAACTGAAGGGGAAAGCAGAAAATTCATAATCCCTAACCCCCAAAGCCCTCCGCGCCCAACCACCATCCTTCCCTCTTACAATGAAATTGTTGCTTTCCCTAATACAATAACAAGCCCTTTGTGGGGAAACTGATCTATTGTGTCACTGCATATGAGTAAAATACTGGTATGAGAGAAATATAAAATGGGGAGAAGAAGAGATAAAACGAGTCAATGAAGAGAAGTGGATGGAGAAATCTAAAAAAAAGAGGACTTGGTGTAATAAATATGGTTTTGTTGTCACCTCATTGAAAGCCTATTCACTAGAAATGTCAGGTTGTATAAAATAATACATTACCCAAGCACAGAGGTACGGGGTAATTCCACCTTCTGACGGGACCAGGCATGCAGGTAATATATGCATTACCCTGTATAAGAGAACAAATAAAAACAATGTATTCACTACCTTTAAAATACTTTGTGGCAAAAATGAAAAGGAACACAATGAGACCAAAGCAGCAGGTGATTCCTGCAGAATTTTTAACAGTATTATAGATCTTTGGAATTAAAGTCAGATATTTGGCTTTCTCAGAATGCTCTTTGTGAGTGTAAATATTTGATCAAGTATCATGCATAGGAGGGGCAGGCTTGGCTGCTGGGCTGACAGTTGAATTACCACCTGTGGTCTGACAGCAGAGAGATGTGTTAGAGCCTGAGAGAAACAAGACAAACATCCTGCTTTCAGACTCTGTCCCGCACTGAAAAAATCTAAAGGTTAAATATTTATAGCACTGAAGGTGTTTTAATCCATTCAGATGTTAGCGCTACCCAAGCATCGGAGTGTGTGCACAGCTACAGGCGCACAAACACACACCCCTGAACTCTAAAGACTGATCCATACTTGTGCTTTTGTTTCTACAATGGCCCCAAGTCTGTTTCTGGTGTTTAGACACTCAGCCTGAAGATATGTGTGAGAAGCTGCTGGATGGTCCAGAGAGAATGTGAAAAGAAGTGAATGCTTGAGCTGGGGGAAAAAAAACGGTGTGGGATTAGTGAGGCCACTGTTAACACAATCCATCGCCCGTGGCCTTGGAAGGTTGTATAGCTCAAAATGCCACAGCTGCAGTATCTACTCAGAGAGGATTGGAAAAAGTTAAAGCTGCTTTGTAGCAGACACACACTTACACAAACATTCAAGCAGAGAAGCATTTAAGGAAAGAAGACACACACCATTACAAGATGCAAGAATAAATACACAGGAAGGCTCCTAACTCTTCCACTCTCAAATGTCCTGGAAAAAGTACTTAGTAATGCTGCTCTGATAGGCTCATCCTTCTGGGTATTCCCTTGAATTAGTCTCCCCAGGCAGATTGATATGATCCACTTATCATAACCATAAGTACTCACATTATATACTATACGCTTTCACCTACCTGTAATGAAAAGCCTTGATCGCACTGGAAGGAAACCATGTCACCCACAGTGTAACGATCCCCCACTCTTTGTCCGTTACTGGGAGGCTGCGGCTCTGGGCACGAATCCAAACCTATTGCTTAGGACAGAGTCACAACACACAAGTGTGGACAGCAATCATTCTTCTGCATAATAGGACATCAATGGAGAACTGCAGCCGCACATTAGATATTGTTTCACTGTTGAACATCCATCGTACATTTCATGGAAGTATTTACATTTAATCCGCTCGTTTCCTATACAGAAAAGGAAATAATTCCATTAAACCCAAACATTTTAATATATAATTACAACGTCCCTCATTTGAATGCCATTGTAATTGGATAATAATTGAGTTTTTTTTATTCTTCCCCCTCATCAAAACATTTGGAAACTGGGACAAACCATAAAGCTATTCTACTCGGAACTGCAAAATCCTTCCGACTGATCTGAAGCAATCAGTGTGAAATTACAAAGCATTCCCTGAAGTATTACTTGACAGACGCGTTGAGCTGCACTGGAACAAAATGATTACAAAGCCACTCGCCAGGTATTGCGAGGTCTGATATAGTGTTTTAAAGGCTTAAAAGAAATGGTGACGCCAGCTTTGGGTTATATTAATAGCATTTTAAGTCATTTTTGGCAACACTGACTTGAGAAAATATAGTAGGTATAGTAAGTATCATTTGTATTAGAAGCGTCTAAACACTATTAACTACTGTATAAACTATGCTGTTAGTGATGCTAGTTTTGTTTTTTTTAATTGACACAAGTCAACTGTCATCAGATAGCTTAACTGCCATTTGTATTTGAAATACTGACAAGTTGGCCAGCTTTAGCTAATCGCATTCATGATTTTACTCTGAACGAATTAAAGATATCAGCCTGTGTTCTGTTTACTGATGTTGAGGTTTTCTGGGTGTGACCAGGATGGATAGGGTCAGGAATGAGTATATTAAAGGGACAGTTCCTGTGAGAAGTTTCAGAGATAAAGGCACAGAGGCCAGGATGATATGGTTTGGACATGTGCAGAGGAGGGATAGTGAATATATTTGTTGAAGGATGTTGAGGTTAGAGCTGCCAGGCAGGAGGTCTAGAGGAAGACCAAAGAGGAGATTTATCGATGTAGTATATGAAGGTAGTTTGTGTGAGGGGAGGGGAGGATACAGAGGATGGAAGCAGATTTTTCACTGAGGCGACCACTGAAGGGAACAGCCACAAGGAAAAGAAGAAAAAGAACTTTTTGCATATTCATTTACTTAAAACCTGTCTCACTGCGATTGTGTTATGGTCTCTAAATTGAAAAAACTAATATTTTCAAATATGTTGCAAATGGATATTTATACGTGAATGCAGATTTGGCTGCTGGCAGGGCCGATCCTTGTTTTTGTAAGAACTCTTAAAAACAGGGACTGTACTGACATTGCATTCAAATACATATACTTTAATATGGAGTTGGTCCCTCTTTTGCAGCTATAACAGCTTCCACTCTTTTTGGAAGGCTTTCAACAAGATTATGGAGTGTTTCTGTGGGAATGTGTGTCCATCCATTCTGTAAAGCATTTATGAGGCCAGGCACTGATGTTGATAAGAAGGAATCTCTTGCAATCTCCATTACAGTTCATCCAAAAGGTGCTCGATGGGGTTGAGGTCAGGGCCAGTCAAGTTCTTCCACACTGAACTCATTGAACCATGTCTTTACAGTCCTTGCTTTATTGTTTAGTCCTCCCAAAACCATTGCCACAAAGTTTAAAGAGTAGCATTGTCCAAAATGTCTTAGTACGCTGAAGCCTTAAGAATGCCCTTTACTGTATATAAGTCTGGTATACGCCAAACTCAGACTAGCCCATCTGACTGCCAAACAGAGAAGCATGATTCATCATTCCACAGACCATGTTTCTACTGCTCCACAGTCCAGTGTCGGTGTGTTTTACACCACTCCATGCAACGCTTGGCATTGGACTTGGTGATGCAAGTCTCGCATGCAGCAGCTCAACCATGGAAACCCACTCCATGAAGCTCCTGCAGCGCAGTTTGTGTGCTTACATTAATGCCAGCGAAAGTTCAGAACTCTTAAGCTATGGAATCAGCAGAGCGTTGGGGACTTTTACGCACCATGAACTTCAGCAGTCATTGACCCCGCTCTGTGATTTTATGTTGTCATGCGCTTCGTGGCGGAGTTGTGGTTTCTAAATAATATCACTTACAGTTGATCACGGAATATCCAGCAGGGATGAAATTTAATGAACCGTCTCGTTGCAAAGGTGGCATCCCGTCACAGTACCACGCCTGACGTCACTAAGCTCTTCAGAACAACCCATTTTGTATCACAAATGTTTGCACATGGAGACTACATAACTCAGTGTTTGATGTTATACTCTTGTGACAACAGATCTGATTCAGACACTAGAATTCAATAAATAACGGGTGTGGCCAAATACTTTTGTCCATATACTTTATATAGTGCATAATTAGTATGTAGGTCGTAGATTGTGGGAAGTAGCAGATACCAACACAGCAACACAAGCATCCCAATCTATGCGAGGGCACAGAAAACACACATACACACTACTTTGGAAATAAAAACATGCAACACAACATACAATTTCAAGCATTCACATTTAAACCCACTCAAAAAGTTAGCAGTTTCAAGCAACTAGGTGGGTGGATGTACGTAAACATGGCAGCAGATATGGCCACAGAGGATTCACAATAGAATTTATAGGCAACTGTTCAAAGCGCTGAGTACCAGGAGTGGTTACTCCACTCAACGTCTAGTGAAAGTTAAAGAGGATATTTGAGTGGGAGGAGTAATTAGCCCAAGAGGCGCCCAGCAGGAAGCAATGCAAATCAGCCAGAGACACAAAAAAATCTATTAAACGAGAGCTACTGTACAAGCAGATTCTTTGAATCACTGACACTTTGTCTTATGTGGGTTTGAATAAGAGTATGACTTGGACAAATTCTGGGCCATTCTTAATTTGGTGATGCAGTTCATGAAAGCAGAGCAGTTGCTGTTGGCTGCCAGAAGGTAGGTCTGACATCAAAGCACAATGCAGAAATACATAAGACTGTTTAATGAAATTATCATGTGTCCTGACTGTAGGCATCAACCAGCATTCCCCCTGTAGTGTTCTGTGAAAACAGCATTTTTGCATTTATCAGTGGAGGTTCAAGCTATGAAAATAATTTATTGGTGGAACACTGTAAACCAAGATGCTTTGACAACTGCCTACATTATATACAGGAACAAAAAATAAAAAATAAACTGACAACAGATAACACTGCATATGCCGAAGCCAGAATTTATCCAGAAAGAAAACGCAAGGGATCAATTTCCACAAGCTGGCAGCAAACCAGATCTTTACTTTTTCAGGATAAGTCAGAGTACCCATGAACATATGGCACTGATTCCTGTTGTTCTCTAGATGGTTTCCATTCAAACTGTCAGAGTGCCCATTTTGGCAAGAGACTGCTGTCACCCTGCTGTGAGAAGGTCACCTGTTCCTGCACGTGCATCCACGTCCTTATCAAACATACTTGATATTTTAAACAGGACGTCTTGCTGACTGATCACTTCTTATCTAAATGTGCCGACGAGACAAGCGTATTGCAGTCGAGAGTTTTATCTGTTCCCGTTTACAGTTTAATATGTGAATTTGCAAGAATCCAATAATTTCAGTATTAAAATTATTCAGTATAACCTGTAAATCAAACAACTACTGTTTAGTATTCAAGAGAGTGGGAGGAGGTTGGCCGCAAACAAATCTGCCAAAATAATAAAAGCAACATGGCAGACGGAAAGCAAAACACAGGGCACAAAATTCGTAGAAAAAGTTTACTCTGTGGAAAATAAATAAAAAATTTTCTGGCGTATTTGCAAAGTGAAGTTTAAAGTCTATGAAGCACATTGTTGTGCTTATATACTGTCCACAACACAGGTAACTGACCGTTTAAGATAAGGTAGGGATACTAATTTACATCAAATCGAAGTGTAAAATTTATTTAGCGTCTCATGGACATTATCTCCGTAAAAAATAACTAAACCTGAATTGCAATATCAGATATGACATCTTGATATTCTTCCACATCATGATTAACTGTCCAAACAACGCTCATAAATATGGCAGTCTATTAATTATGTCAATTTGACAACCGGACGATCTGCACCATTAACTGAAAGTATCAAAATCAGGACCATCCACACTTTAACATAATTTCAACTTATTTTAATATCAGTGGCTATAAAAGTCTGAGGCAACTTCTATTACAAGATAGTGTATTATGTGTATATAGTGGTGCTTAAAAGTTTTACCCCCTACAGCACTTTTGCATAAAAATTATACATTGCACACAAGTCCTGTAGGTAAATAAAGAGAACCCAGGCAAACTAATGAAACTGAAATATTACAGTTTCAGCATTTATTTATTCAGATAATGGAGGGATTTTAACTCATTCCCCAGTACAGAACAGTTTCTGCTCTCATTTTGTTCTTCTTGAACCATTATTTTGAAGAACAACGTGTGTGCTTGAGGTTGCCGTCTTGGTGCATGACACAGCTTCATTTCAAAATTTAGTTTACGTACAGATCTGACATGATGTCAAGCCGTCGTGGCCCAAATGCAGCCAAACTGGCCCAAACAAGGACATTACCACGCCCATGTTTCACATCTGATGCTGGAAGTTTTTTTCATTCATTTTCCATACCCGGTTATTCCTGTTAAGGGTTGCGGGGGCCTATCCCAGCTGTCATCGGGCGAGAGGCAGGGGCCCACCCTGGACAGGTCG
>JASGAT010373773.1:0-17245 GCA_030220025.1 Chelon auratus
ACCAGCAGCTGTTGATGGTTCTGATCCAGCGGTAGGTAGAGATCCATTAGAGACAGCAGCTGCTACAATATTCTACTGACCACATGATGGCGCTGCTGATTTACGGACACACACACTGAGATCAGATCTCAAGTGCTGGCTGGGGACGCATGTGGAGACACATTTATATTAAGACCAGTTGGAGACACAGGGACTTAGAGATAGACAGATGTGATTGGATCATCTAGGACGGATATTTAACGAACGCAGGTGTCACAAACTAAATAAAGGTGAAAGGTCAAAGAACGGGGCAGAAAAATGGACAAATGGCGAATAATAAAAAGTAAAACACCACCACGTCTGCTGTTGTTGATGTTGACACCATTTGCCTCAGCTGTTGCCGTGGTTACGGGACAGGAATGGGAAAAAATAAAACGGCTGATGCTGAGCTCCAGAGTGTGGAGCATGTGTTTGATGAAGCGCGTCTGAAATGTGCTGATTTCCGTTGCCGTTGTTGCCATTGAGGCTTCAGGAAGCAGGCTCTCTGTCGGCGGTTTAATGGCGTTCCTCTGGGTGCAGCTTTTTATCTTCCGCCGGCTGATCACGTTGCAGCTCTGTAAAAGCCTTCCGAGGCCCTTCGAGACACGTCTGCGCTTCGTGTTGTCAGTTTTTCCTGGCTGCCATTTAGCGCAGGGCAAAGACTCCAAGGCCAAACACAGCGGCGACACTGAGCATCTCTAAGGGAGGAAACATTCCTGTCTGTCAGTGTGCTGCAGTTAAATGTTTGTGGAGGGTGGAGGCTGAGGATTTGGTGGCAGTTTCTTGGGTTGGGTTGGACGGAGCGATGCTGCTGCTCCAGTACAAACCGCCTGATTCATGAGTTAACCACAGTTTTAATGGAGTTCAGTGTGTTTTTCTGACTGATGTAATCAGGCGTATCATGTAATCTGTCCTTTGTGTGTCTGTCAGTGTTTGAGCTGTAGGAGCTAAAATATACATTCCTATGGAGCTAAATGCTAATGTTAGCCCATCTACGCACTCATCCCACCATTAACGTTCTAATAATATTCTAATTAAAGTCACATCACCAAAAATTATTACCAAGATAGGGCAACACATCAATTGTTCAAAGTTGGAACCAAGGCCTTTTCAGCTTAGCTTAGCTTAGAGACATGAAGCTAGCATCAGCATGCTTACTTGCATATCCCACTATTAATTTTCTCGCTATAGAGTCAGTTTACCCAAACGATTACCTTCAAAGCTGGAACCAAGGCCTGTTTAGCTTAGCTTAGCTTAGCAACTGGATGCAGGCTTTTTATTGACACTGTGGAGCTTTTAGCTAAATGCTTACTTGCTTATCCCACTATTCATTTTCTCGTTAGTCAGATAAATTATTATAACCAAGGCTAATCCTTCAAGCTGGAAAGAATATTTCTATTTACAGAGTCAGTTATTACCTACAAAGCTGGAACCAAGTCCAGGCTAGCTTATCTTAATTTAGAGCCTGGATCCAGTATTTTCACTGATACTGTGGAGCTTTTAGCTAAATGCTAATATCACACACAGAGTCGGTTATCCCTAAATATTACCAAGACAGGCCTATATATTAATCCTGTAAAGCAGGAATTAAGCCCTGGTTAGCTTAGCTTAGCTTATCTTAGAGGCTGGATGCTGTTTATTGACACTGACATGTTTTCTTTCCTAATAATCAGAGATTCAGACTGAAAATGTGTCTGTTTATGATGTTACAGTCCCAAAGCTACGACTGCTGCAGAAACACAACACACTGAGGTTTATTTTTGAACAAACCGAGCTTTGTTTCTGATTTATTTCACCATTTCTAGCCATGCTCCCAGATTATGATTAAAACTTCATCCGAGTGTCGTACTTTAAATACTTTATCACGGGTTCTTGGAGGCTGTGTTCCTCTAATTGCTCCAACATGTGTCTGCTTAGTTTTATGGGTCCTCTGTAAACTAAAACCTGGCTGCAAACAACTTGTGAGACATAGTTTGGCAATTTGAGGTTTTAGAAAACAGGGAAAATCCAGAAAGGAAATATTGCAATCCATGGGTATACTTTGTTCCCTTGTATTTTATCAATAATGACAAAGAAGATCTCAGAAGGGTGGAACATGTGCATTACTCATCACTTTAAACTTTCATTCAGACAATTACTTATCTCATCATCGGTGTCAGCGTGTCATGTTGAGGGATGGGTTGCTCTTAATTCCTTTTAATTTGACCCAGACTGCCATATAAGGTCAGTTTCGGTGGTTGCAGAAGTTTCCTGGTGTCTTAAATGTGACTAACGCGGCAGCAGCAGCAGCTGTGCAGATTGTGGCGTTCCCAGCCTTTGTTTTTGCTGTCAGCGTGCCATTCTTCATGCTGTGTCACTCGGCCTCCAGCTGCCATTACACAACCCCTCAGACATTCAGACGAACTCTGAGACTTTTCCACCCTTCTCATCCGAGTGTTCACAAAGAGAGGAAGCTGCTGCAGCTCAGGAAGAACCACCTGTTGTTTACTGAGGCCGAGTCCAACCTGCAAGAAACCGGTGTTTGTGTCACTGAATGCAGATTATAACAATCAGAGCTGCAGTCGGGATGCTGTTAGCTTAGCTTAGCATGGAGACTGGGAGCTTTGAGCTAAATGCTAACATCGTCATGTCTACATACATATCTCACTATTCATTTTCTGATAATGTTCTAGTCAAAGTCAGTTCACCCAAATTATTACCAAGAAAACCATTGTTTTGTGTCTTGTGTGTGTTTTGTAAAGTGTCCTTGTGTGTCTTGAAAGGCGCTTATAAATTAAATGTATTATTATTATTATTATAAGATACAAATCAGTCATTCAAAGCTGGAACCAAGGCCTGGTTAGCTTAGCTTAGCTTAGCTTAGAGACTGGACAAAGGTTTTTATTGTCACTACAGAGCTTTTAGCCATTAGCATGCTTACTTGCTTATCACACTATTCATTTTATAGTTCTCCCAGATTGTTACCAAGGTACATATCAACCCTGCAAAGCTGAAACTAAGACCTGGTTAGCTTAGCTTAGGCAAAGGCTTTTTATTGACACTGTGGAGCTTTTAGCTAAATGCTAAGCAATGCTCATTCACCTTAGTTAAGCTAAAGCAGTTAGCTTTCGTTAGTTTTGACTTCAACTTAAATAATCGAGCATAGAGCTATGTTAGCATCCTATCTTATCTTATCTTATCTTATCTTATGTGGCTTTAGTTAAACACTGTTCCTTTGAGCTAAATGATAACGTCAGCTTGTTCTACATCTTTTTGTCACAAAACACAATCTTTCCTGACTCTGTGCTTTTGAGTCGTGGTGTAAGAGCTGAGCACCATCCACCCCGACCACCTCCTGATGTTTAATTAGTATGAAGCCTCAGTTTGACGGGCAGCAGCGAATCCAACTGCTTTATAATCAACTGTCTGCCAGCTCAGTGCAGATGAGTTATGTGCTAATAATGCTAATAAAGTATATTTATATAACACATGCTGTTCTCCAGCTGAATCCATGCACGCAGGCTGTTGTCAGTGTACATTCTGTCTGTACGTCATCCATCTGTGATGCTATCCGAGCGTCAAACAGGCTCTGCAGCTCATTAAAGTCACTGACAGACAAATGACTTTACGATTGTTTAAAGAAAGCTCGCTACGAGCAACGCCCCCTGAACCAGGGTGTGATCCAGAGAACAATGACGGTGGAACAACGGCAGGCCTGAAACACCGGCCGCTTCAAATACAATAACCAGAAATATTATTTCCACAATTTAAAATTTCCATGCATGCAAACAAACGTGTGTTGTTTCCCAAAGACTTCATTTACATCCACCACATGATTTGTTTTCCTATGTTGTTTGTTTAAATGAAGGAGTGATTTAATCAAACTTCTGTCTAAATAATAACAGGTTAGAAAGAAAAATATTCAGAAATACTCCTGTGGAATAATTAACTAGTTTGCTAAATGCTAACATCTACACACCAACAGTCTGGCAGTGACAGTGCTATCAGTCTGTCCTACTATTGATTGAATCAATTTTACCACATTATTCACAATAAATGTCAGTCCTTCAGAATCAGAGCTTTGTCATTAGCTTAGCTTAGCATTAAACCTGAAAGCATGGGGAAAATGCTAGCCTGGCTCTGTTGGACTGTTAGCCTGCTACATCTGTTAGCTGTGGTTAGTTTTGGCTTTAACGCTGAAGTTGTCTTTGTATGTCTTTTATTTTTGCTATCTCTGTGTGACTTTGTTTAGAGCTAAATGCTAACATCAGCTAGCTTGCCAAAACATACCACCTGCATAGTATTGTTTAAGTCCACCTCACCCACCCCATACAGCTCTGTCTCATGTTCGGGACGTTGTCAGTGGATCCTCTGGGTCCTGGAGGTCGTGTGGTTCAGCCTCTGTGGATCCTGATTGTTCTGATGGAGCATCACTGGGATGTCTTGGTATCTGGGAGGTTTGAAGGTCGAATCAGCTCTTTTGGTTCTTTGTTGTGTTTTATGTTTTGTGGCCCCTGGATCCTTGTTTCACCAGCAGGACGTTGCGTTCACCTGACCCCTGGCAGGTCAGTGAAGACAGTGGAGCCTTTATTCTGCTGACTGTTATTTTAGACGGATCACTTCCTGGTTTGCAGTGCATCCATTTCACGTGGATGTATTTCCTCTGGCTCGTGGATGCTGACGCCTAGGAGTCAGAAGCTTTTAAGCTCTGTTGTTCTTGTTTTCTATGTTTGTGATGATGAGGATTAAATGAAGCTTCATCAAAGAGTCGAGTCTCTGCAGGTATTTACTTCTTCAAACTGTGGTTTGTACCTTTGTGCATGTGAGTGTCATACATCTCCTCCCCCGTCCAACATTTTTCTGCCTTGCAGCGACTTGCTTTGCATGTCGAGTATTTCCTGACTGACGACACAGAAGCTTCATACATTAGTGGAATTTCTTTACAGTTTCTAAATATTTGAACATTTTTTTTTTCTTTGAAGGTCTTTAGCGACTTAGTGAATGATTCTGTTTAAACGTAAACCGGCTCTCAGAGTCCTCCTGGGTCTGCTCACGTGTGCCCGCATGTTTGCATTAAAAAAAACGTGGACGACATGCGCTGACATGCTAATGCTACACACAAAGACGCTTTGTTGTCACCTTTAAATTCCTTTCTGGTGATTTATGCTTAAAGGTTTTTGCGACCCTCAACATTTTCTACATTTCTGCATAAAAATGATTCATAACATCAGCGGGGTTTCACACAGGTCCTGAAAGTAGACAAAGAGAACCAATCAAAGACATTAAACAGAAATATTAATAATATTAAATATTAGTGTATTTGTGTATTTTGGAAAATGCACCAATATCTGTGCGGTGCAAATAAAAGTGCATCTAAAGGATTATAGTCTTATTGTGGTCGCCTTGTGATCAATTTATGTCTTTGTCTTAAGTCTCTTGTGATTGTCCAACAGCGTCATGCGTCTTTGCACCAATCAGTTTTCTACATTTCTGCATAAAATGACTCAAAACATCAGCAAATTGTCTCACAAGTCCTGAACGTAGACATAGAGAACCCAAACAAACACATAAAACTGAAATATTATGCCAGTTTTAAGGAAAGTGAGTCAATATTACATATCAGAGAGGTGCTCCTCTAGGATTAAATCAGAGTCCATGTGTTCAGAAGTGTTTCCATCAATGTAATGAGACTCAGGTGTGGTTCAGTTCCTGGTTCAGTTTAAATAAATCAGGGATTTGTCTCAGTCTGATCTCCACATTGCTGCAGATGTTTCAAATCTGTTTTTATGCAGAAATGTCAGAAATTCTAAAGGACGCAAAAACGTTTTAATCTGTATTTTACCTGGAAGTTGTTCTTAAGAATGGTCTGAACACAGTAGGAGTGACTCACAGTGTAAACTGTGGTGTAGATTGATCTGGGAGGATGCAAGCGTGGAGGAATAATGGGTGGAAGTGGATTAACACTAATGACAAGGCTGTGGTGAGATGGAGGCAGACTGTGATCTCTGACTGGCTGCTGTCGGGAGCAACGAGCAACGCTGCTTCTGTTGAATGAAGTTTTATCAGATGCTGCTAAGCCCCGCCCCCAAACAATCTGATTGGCCCAGCAGATCTTTGCATTAGCAGAATCAGTTCCTGACGGAGAGACTCCAGATAAACTTTCCTCCATTAAAATATTTGTACTTGGGGAAGTTGTTGAGTTTGTGGCGTCTCGATGAAATAATTCATCAGAGGCTGAAAACCTTCCAGCAGATCTGTTCATGTCTCTTCTTCTGCTGTGTTTTAAATGAACACGTCAATATTCTGTCTTTGTTGTTGAGGTTCCTGCTGTTCTCGTCTCTTCTCTCTCTCTACCTGGTCGGCCTCAGGCAGATGGTTCCTCCATATGAGCTTAAGGTTCTGCTTAAGGTTTCTTTGCCACCGTCGCCTTCAGTCTTGCTCTGAGGGTTTCAGACCGGATGTTGTAAAGCCTCTTGAGGCAAGTTGTATTGTTGTTGACGCTATGTAAATAAAATTGAATTGAGATTCATGGAAAACAAGATGTATTTCAAGACTAAAAGCTCAACTTCCTGCAGCTTTCCAGTATTTTTTTTTAGGTTTCAAGAACCACTAAATGTAGAATCTATTAATATTTTAAGGCGTTGCAGCCTCCTCCTTTTATTCTGGTTCTTTATTTTGACTTTATTAAAGCTGAAGGTGGAAGAGCAGGTCTCTCTAGTGAAACTCAGGGTTTGTAGTTCTACACAACACTCATAGTTCACATACCAGCACAGGCCTCGGTTAGAGGTTGGCTCCCGATCACTGCTGCCTCAAAAGACTTTAAGTTTCTGAAATGTCTGAGCAGCTTTTCTGCCTCTGAGCAGATTTTAACCGAGTCGTCATCACTGAATGTGTTTTTATGTGAAACCCTGAGCTCTGTCTTCAGGGTTTGGTCCTGTGGGTTTATAGCTGCTGCCTCTCTGCATTAACGTCTGGGTGTGGCTCTGCAGGTTTCATGTTCTCGTTCACGTGTAACAGGTGTAACAGGTGTGTCACAGTCACTCATTGTCCTGCAGCTGATCCATGACAGAAACTCACACCGGCTGTTGGGACAGGAAACGCATTCATGAGCAGACGGAGGTGTTTAAGAAAGTAGCTCAGGTTGTAAAAGATGAACAAACACGTCACAGATGCAAACGATGCTCCTCTGAAGGTTAGAATAAACCATGGAAACATTCACCAGCAGTCTAAAGCTAGCATGTACAGCATGAATTCATGCTAGGCTAGCTAGCTAGCTAGCTGACACACATTTAAAGTAAATGTTTTGCTGGTGTCATTTGCATCATATGTTATGCTAAATAACTTATAACCTCAGAAATAAATCATTCCATTTCCATCTGGTTCCAACATCTGGATCATGTCTCCAAGTCAACCAGCAGCTGTTGATGGTTCTGATCCAGCGGTAGGTAGAGATCCATTAGAGACAGCAGCTGCTACAATATTCTACTGACCACATGATGGCGCTGCTGATTTACAGACAGATTGTTTTTTTGTGTGAGTATTTAACCTCAGAAGAGAATCCATAAAACAAGCAGCGGCTGGACGTACTTTACATAAACAGATGAGGATCAGGTGAGGGCTGACGTCGACGCCATTCAAATCACATCCTGAGCCGCCTGAACCGAGATGAACTCTCCTCCTCCTCCTGGAGTTTGAGAAGAGAACGAGGATATTTTAACAGAAACCGTCTGTGTGTTGGAGAGCTGGCAGACAGAACAACGCTGCCTCTGAAGGAACGAATTAAACGAATCCTCTCTGGGCTGTAGAGGAAGGAATCTGTGTCTGTAGGATGAAACCTGCAGCTGATTTTTATGGTCCTCTCCTGAGTGTCTCACGGGTTTATTGGGGGGAAAGAAAGGTTAACCTCCGACCTGATGGATGCTGCGGCGTAGGAGTAGGATGGCAGGCTGCAGTTTACATCGCTGCACGGTCGGTTACATAAGCCGTCTTTGTTTCAGAGTCTGTGGAGGACTGGGTGTTGCACTCTGGGGATGAAGGCTGCTTCACATCCAGATTAGTTTGAGTATACGTTCAGTTTGCATCATGTGTTTATGATCAGTGAAAGACTCTCGGCTCTAATTTGATAATATTCACATTAAAACAGATTTTTATGCCCAGTCCAGGTTTTTATCTTTAGTCTGAGGCAGCTACAGCATCTAGAGTAACTATCTGGCCTTATGCCGTGGTAAAGTTTGGAGGACTGTCAGGTTTTTAGAGTTCAGCATTGCCTCATCCTGCTAGATCGAGCTATATTTTACTACAGAGACTCTAATGTATTTGTTACGCCTCTGTCCAGGAGTTAAAAAAACGTGAGGAACGTGATGAGCAAACAAAGTGAACCTTTTATTTACACCACAACACACAACTAGTGATAAGTGATTTATATACAAGTCTATATACAAGCTGAAGCTCTGCCTCGGGGTGAACTCAGGCCAAAACAACAAACTAAACCACTAACTAAACCCTGTGTAAAATGTAAAACAAAAGAAACCAACAGACATTTAACAAACCTAACTGACTAATAAAAAATAGAAGAAAACAGTCCTATTGCTTCGTTCTAGTTCTCAACAAGAACTTACAAACTTAATAAAATCACCAATCGGCTAGCACGATCGCGATGCCTCCAGCCGTTGTCGGATGGACTATTTAAATGGACGAGCCCTTCAATCCTGGGGGCACTCGGCCAACCAGCATCTGAGGCGTGAAACCAGCACCTGTCAAAGGTTCTCAGAACTCGAGAGGTCTCACTTGTGAGCCGAAACGGTTTCCAGTCGAGCAGCATACAGCTGTTAATAACAGTATCATCGGGATTTAATTATCTGCATTAGTTTGAATCTTGAATATCAAACAGTTTGTTCACGTCAACAATCATTCCTCCACTTATACAAACGTTAGTCATGGGGTTCCTCAGGGTTCTGTACGAGGGCCGATGCTTTTCACATTATTAACGCTTCCCTTAGTCGATATATTATCAGGAAACGCTGCGTATATTTACGTTTCTATGCACCCAGCTGTCTAACTTCTAACGTGCCTGGCAGACGTAGAGACTTCTACTTCTAAACTCAAATCAAAACATTTAAGCACTGATGAATGAAGTTAAATTGAATTTAATCGTGCATATTGACTTCCCTGCGATAATTTGTTGCCACTGATGTCCTGAACTTTCCAAACCAAAAGGTCCCTTCGCCGTCTTTGTTATATTTGTTTTCACCCCAAACACTGAACAAAACAGAGGCTGACAAGTTTTTCTTCTTTTCAGTGAAACAGAGTTTAAGATCCCTGGACTTTGTCTTGTTTGCAGTTGCAGAATTTAGAACGCTTGGAAAGATGGAAGCAACCTGATCTTAATTTAGACCTTGGTCCAGCTGATGGTTATTGGAAGTGAGTTCCTCCAAAGGTTCCTGCAGTAGAGAGGCGTTGAATGTTTGTGGTAATTCAGGACTCAACATGATAAGAGGCTTTAATCGAATAAAACTGACAAAACCAGTGAAGATGAATCAGTTGGTGGCTCTGTGAGGCTGGGATTCAGTCAAGAATTTCAAATAAAACTTGGATTCAGATGAATCCCAGTAGATCGACCTTTGCCTCCAGCACAGAGTTACTGAAACTGAAGGATATCTACTGTGATTGGCTGATCAGGAGAGGAAAGGGGGGAGACTGGACTGACCTTTAAACACTGCATTGTTTAGGACGGAGGAAAAAACAAGGAGTTCCCCTGAGATGCCCCATAAATGGCCTGAAACTGCAGAGTCATTATTAATTATGTCTCTTCATTTGAAACCAATGCACGTTTAAGGTTTTATTAAGGTTTGGAACAAATGTTTCATTGGTTTATGGATTAAAGGGGCTTAACTCCTGCTAACACACAAACTAAGGTGCAGATGAGGTCTCTGCTGCAGTTTAACTGAACTCATTCTCAGCTCTCGACTCAAACACAGCGATGTGGTCGTTTCCCACAGAGATAATGACAGAGACGTCCACCCCGACATTAAATCCACCGTGAGGAAGACGACAAACAGCGGCCTCACGCTCAGACATGTTCATCATTAAGACGACAAGTCACTGAGAATCACCCACGACTCTGAGGATAGCGAGTATTTAATGCTGCAGGAATACTTCATGTGTTTATGAAGTTTAGAGAGTGAAAACATCTTTTGGGGCGGTAGCAGTAGTAGATGGTGTAGTATCAGTAGTAGATGGATGAGGGCTTCAGGACCCTCCTCCTCCTCTTCCTCTTCTTCCACTTCTTTCCTAGTAACTGAATCTCTTCTAGACTCTGACCTGAGTGAAATGTGAGCGGATTTTCTTTCTTTTCTCTGACTCTAATCGTGTGAACGAAGGAGAACTCAGAGTGATGCTGGACATTTATCATCTTGTTAGACAGACTCTGACCTCAGTCAAAACAAGAGTAAAGTCTGGCAGACTGTGGTTTGTGCAGCTGAACTTCCTGGTTCAGATTTCATCCTCTTTCTCTTCATTGTCCCTGATGCCGTGAGGTCATGTTACCTGTTTCAGAGTATAATGTGACATTCATATCTGCTGCTCTCTGCTGTGTGGGTGCAGGCCAGGCCGAGGCCAAGCTGAAGGAGTTCAGTCCCTACTACAGGAGGCAGTTCTCGGTGGCTCGCTTCGCTCAGGTGGAAGACGACCTGGAACAGAACAAAGAGAAGATGACACAGCTGCTCAAACAGAGGGTACGTCTTCTTTTGTTTTAATGGAATGAGTCGGAGGTTTGGCTCCAGATCAAGAGGTTAAAATAGGATGCTCTGGTTTCTGCAGAGAATCATGGATATCCTGTTGATTGGAGCAGCTTTAGTTTAAATAAAGGTTCATTTGTTATGTCATCAATTAAGAGAATATCAAAGATAATATTTGTTTTTCATAGTTTATGTCGTACAGAAAGAAAAATCAGCCTGACTCCACTTTGACTTTGGTGCAGTCTGTAGTTTCTAAATTAAATTCCCTCGTGGACTCCTCTCCCTTCAGCCCGTCTCCTTTGTGTAATTCCAGGGGGCACCAGAAGAGGGCGCAGTCCTGTACGAGGAGGGCGTCCTGTACTTTGACGACACCAGGAAGTGGAGGGACAGGTACGTGGTGGTCAGAGCCAACTACTGCCTGGAGTGTCACGAAAGCCTGGAGGTGAGCCACAAGCCGCCGTCGGCAAATTTAGAGCCAGCACCACAAACCCAGCGCTCATCCTCATCCTCATCCTCTCTTCTCCTTCTTCTTCTTCTTCTTCTGTTTCAGACTTTTCTTAAAGGGGTTCCTCCAAGCTACAAGCTGCTGCCTACAGGGGGCACTGTTCTGACCACAGAGGAGAGTTACATGGCCATGTTGGATAAATGCTTCCCTGATGACAGCAGTGAGTCAAACCTCCAGGAGGATTTCTGAGGTGTTCGGTCCAGGTTCATGACTTTTCTCGTTCCAGGTGTGAAGGAGGACTTTGCTCCGCCTAAGTCGGGGATGCCGGCAGAGTTTCCGGTTTACCTGCGTCTGCCCTACAGGAGAGACTCGTACTTCTGCTTCAGACAGGAGACCAAGCAGGCGGCCTTCCTCTCCATCCTGTCAGACTGCATCAGACACCAGAACCAAGGTGGGACACCCACACCGGCCAATAGGATTGTTTGGGGGCGGGGCTTAATCTGGTGACGAACAGTCATACACGTCATCTGAGTTAGTTTACAACTAATGGAAGGAAGAAAGGAAAATGTGGAAGGAAATATAAAAGGAAGTAAGGGAAAGAGAAGGAGGGAGGGAACTAATGGAAGGAAGGGAGGGAAGGAGAGAAAGAAGGGGGATGATGAGGACAGAGGAAGGAAGGGAGAAAGGAATGAGGAAAGACTAAAGGGAGGAAGGAAGGGACGGTCCTCCCGTCCTCTGTTTAACGGCGTTAGCTTCTCTAATTCATGACGATATCTGTCAGATAAACGAGAACCAGACTCTGCAGCATCAGTCCAACCACTCTTGACGGTTGCCATGGCAACAGCCTGACCCCCGCCAGCGAGACGAGGAGCATCTTTAGCTTTTTAATTCAGCCATGAATCAAAGTTGATCTCCTTCTCTTTCTCTCTGTGTCAGACTTCCTGAAGAAGAAGACGTGTGAAGTTCAGGCCTTCCTCAAAGGCATCCAGCTCTACCGGCAGGACAGGGACAAATACGAGGCCTGGGACATGCTGATAGGAAGTGATGTCAGAGTACGTTTCCACCCAAACGCCCAATCACAAGCAGCCTCCAACAGGAGCCTGGACAGAATGAAGATGAGATTAAAAACTGATTTAAAATCTAATAAACATCCAAACATGTAGGTTAAAAACCAAAAGTAATAAATCCTTTGCTAACAGTAATTAATAAAGTTTAAACAGATAGCTAGACAAACATGATGACTAGTTATTATTTTATTATTTGAAATAAAATAATTTAAAGGCAGCTAAATATGACTGATAAACCATTTAGCTAAAAGTACCGGATAAATGGTTTAAACATTTAAATTAACAATTAGTTAAATTAACTGATAAATAGATTTAATGGGTTAAGTTAAAATAAATAAAATATTTAAAATAAATATTTAATAACAAATGCACATTTTATGAATGACTGCTCACCAATATCAGTGCTGATATAGGATTAAGTCATATTTATTAAAAGTATTTTGTCAGATCAAACACAACAAACATACTGGGTTCTCTTTTATTTATTTTTCTTAGAGTTTCAGGTTCTCAAGGATGAGAATTATTAGAAAAGACCAGTAATAGTAATAATAGTAATAATATTAATAATAAGAAGAAATAAGACTTGCATCACATCACAAAGTGTAAAACCGGTTTAAATCAATCAGCAGATTATCTGGATCACCTTAATCTCTGTTTAAATTGTTATGGATACAGTTTCATTCACTATAATCCCACCAGATTACATCCAAACCAAACAGACAACACAGAAAACCTGCTGGGACTCGCTGCGTCCTTCAGACTGATCCTGTTTAAGTGATCACTGTTGTTGATTTAAAGCATTTTTCAGACCAAATTAAAACTTCACCACCGCTCACAGATCTGGTTTCATCTCGTTGCACTAATGAATCTGTGCAGAAACCAAGTCCTCCTTCAGTACGTTGAGTTCATCCGTCCTGTTTATAGAATATTTACATGAGAGAAGCTAAAAACCATAGGTCCTCCTCTGGTCCTCCTCTGGTCCTCCTCTGGTCCTCCTCTGGTCGGACCTCTGGCTTCCTGCTCATTGTGTTTGCTCAGAACTGGTCGGCAGCGAGAGGAAGTCCGACTCTGCTGCAGGAAGCCTTTGCGGAGGTCGGCCCTCATCAGTTCACCTCCACAAACAAACTGGCTTTAAAGCTGATTTGTTTTGGCGGCGAGTCCAACGCTTCCTGTCGCTGCTGCTGCTGCTTGAACACTTGAAAATGAATGAATGAATGAATGAATGAATGAATGAATGAATGAATGAATGAAATGTTTGCAGCAGCAGCAGCACTCTGTGTTTGTGTTGAATCATAATCATTGGAGATTTCTGATGATCTGCTTCAGATTCATTGCTTCTTTTTACGACCAGAGACGCGTTGATGGATAACAGCTGGTTTTGTGTGGGGGTGGAGCTTAATGTGGCGATGGACAGAAGAGTGACAGTAGACATAGACGCCATCTGAATTAATGTAAATCAGTTGAATTAGTTTCCAACTAAATGGAAGGATGGAGGGAAGGAGTAAAAGACGGATGGAAGGAAATAGTGAAGGAAGGGAACGAAGAGAGGAGGAAGGAAGGGAATGAATAAGGAAAGAATGAAGGAAAGAAGAGAGGAGGAAGGTTAATTCCTTTAAATGAACAAGTAAATGAATGAATGAATGAATGAATGAATGTGTGCAGGTGATGGCCAACCTGGTGATGGAGCAGCTGCTGCCGTCTCTGGAGAAAGACATGCTGCCTGGACTCAAGGCCAAGAAGACAGAGAAGAAGAGAGTCTGGTTCGCTGTGAGTCACTGATTTATTCCAAGTCATGTTTCATCTGTAAATATAGAAATTCAAATCCATAGAAACGTTTTTTAGACACGTGTATGACGGATAATGAATTCTTTTCTCAGACGGTGGAGGCGGCCTACATCCTGGTCCAGGAGCACCTGCTGAACGGACTGTCGGCGCTGAAGGAGGAGTGTCGGACGTGGGTCCGGCAGCAGGAGGTGCAGATCCACTCTGACATGGACCAGATCCTCAACTGCAGACGGCAGCTGGAGGAAACCGTCAGAGGTGCTGATCTGAGCCCTTAGCACCTTCAGGAAACCGGCTCCGTTTGCTCACGTCTCTTCTTTCTCCAGCTAAAGTGTCGGAGCCGACGGAGAAGCTGTGCTTGGAGTCGGTGCAGCCGTACCTGGGCTCCGTCCTGGAGGAGCTCATGGGACCCATCAGCTCTGGCTTCGACGAGGGACGGCAGCTCAGCGAGAGCATGATGGACCAGGTGTGTCAGGACGTCCTGCAGGGAGGAGACAACGAGCTGCTCAAACAGGTTGGTTTTTAAAATGAAGAGGGAGAGGCACGGGTGAGATGACGTCTAATGTAACTACAGTAATCCAGAGTGAGCCTGGGCTACCGTCCCAACGGTGACACATAAACGAACCCCTTCAAACTCAGCCACGTCCACGTCTAAAGTGTCCAACTTCCGTCCCTCAGGCTCTGGCCAAGATGGCGAAACCGAACCTGCTGAGCTGCTACCAGAAGATCGGCTCCCTGCAGGACAAGCTGCCGGACCTGAAGGAGAGATTTGGCTTCAGTGACGTCCTGGGACTGATCCACAGCGCTCAGATCGACCTGCAGCAGGTACCAAGACCTTCAGACCTCACGTTAACATCCGTCCTGGGACGTATCAGACTCAGTAGGAGCTACCTGCTAGCTGAGAAACAAACTGAGTCTGTGGTTCCTAAGGTTTTTCTGGGACAGGAAACTATTTATTTAATATTTATTTATTTATTTATTTATTTCTATTATTTGAACCTTGATGCTCTAGAATAAATCTGAATGATCAGAGGAAACAGGTGGAGCTCATCTGATGACTTACACTTCATTAATGTAATTACTGGAGCCAAGTCCTCCTTTGTGCCGATGACAGATCTGAGTCAGACCAGATCCAAGTCAGACCAGATCCAAGTCAGACCAGATCTGAGTGACTGGTTTGTAGTGTTGAACCTGCTCGTCTCCTTTCAGCTGATGGAGAACGCAGCCTTTACGTTTGAGCAGCTCCTCTATAAAGCCGTGAAGGACAACCCCGACCAACCCGACCTCGTCTGCTCCGCCGTCCAGAAGAACAAACACAGAGTTCTCAAGGTCTGTTCATGTGACTCTAGAGATAACAACTTGGTCCTCCTCCTCGCTCCTCCACATCCTTCTATCTCCTCCTCGTCCCATGTCTTCATCCTCTGTCTCCTGCTTCTTCCCCTAATCCTCCTAGTTTTTCTTCTTCTTTCTCTCCCATGTCCTCCTCCATTTCATCTTTCTCCTCCTTTATCTTCCTTCTCCTTATTCTCATCCTTCTGTCTCCTCCACGTCCTCCTCCCTTGTCCTTCTTCATCTCCTTGCTCCTTCATCTCCTTCCCCCCCATCTTTTTTACATCCACCTTCCTTGTCATCTTCCTCCAGCTCCTCTTCGCCGCCTTCCTCATCTTCCTACTCATCTTTCAAATCCTTCTCCCTCTCTTTTCCATCTCCTCCTTCTTCGCCCTCCACCTCCTCCTCCCTTTTGTTCTTCCCCTGTCTCCTGCTTCTACCCCTCATCCTCCTCCTAGTTTTTCTTCATGTCCTCCTCAGTCTTCTTCCTTTCCGTCCTTCTCCTTCTTCTCCTCATCCTCGTCCCTTTTCTTCCTCCGTCTCCTCTTCACTTTCATTCAATATACTTGTAAATACGTTCATTGTTAAATGAATCCAGGTCCACATGTGGTGACCTCTGACCTCTGACCTCCTTACAGCAATACGACTACGACAGCAGCACGGTGAGGAAGAGGATCTTCCAGGAGGCGCTGGTTTCCATCACCCTGCCCTTCATCAAGAAGAACCTGGCTCCGACCCTCAGGACTGTGAGGACCTCCTCCTCCTCCTCCTCTCTTTAACCTTTCACCTCCTAAAACCACATGTGTTTAACCTGCTCCCTTTGTCCCTTGTCCCTCGTCTCCGTCCCTCTGCAGGAGCTCCAGGGTCTGGACCAGTCCATCTACTCTGATTACTCCAACTACATCCACGTGGAGAACGTCTACGAGAGCATCCTCCTCCAGAGTCTGGACAAGGAGGTCACCAAAGGTACAAGACCGTCTCTCCTCCCAGAGCCTCCTCTCTTTTGTTCTTCCTGTTTCCTGCTTCTTCCCCTCATCCTCCTTCTAGTTTTTCTTCCTCCTCTTGCTTTTCCTTCTTCATCTTCTTCCTCCTCCTGTCTCCTCCATGTCTTCCTCCTTCTTGTTTATATTCCTCCTGTACCACCTCCATCCTATTTCTTCTCCTCTTTTTCATCTCCTGCTTCTAGTTCTTCTTCCTCAACCTTTCTCCTTTATCTTCTCCTCCTTCTCTCCCATCTTCTCCCGTTCCTCCTACCTTTTCCACGACCTCCTCCCGCTTCTTCCTCTCCTCCACTAATCTCCTTGTCCCCCTCAAATGTTTTCCTCCTCCTCCTCCTCGTCCTCCTACCTCCTCACTTTTCCTCTTCCTCTGCCTCCAGCTTCCATTCTTTCCATTCTTTCATCTCCTTCTCCTCCTCTAACATTGTCCTGGTCCTCCTGCAGTGGTGAAGGAGGCGGCGAGCCGGAAGAAGTACAACCTGTTCACAGAGAGCAGAGACCCGAACAGTCTGTCCAGCCGCTCCAGCCTGTCCTCCCCGTCTGCCTCCACCCCCAGCAGCCCCGCCATGACGCTGGCCTCCCCCTCTAAAAGATCCTCTGAGACCCAGCCTCCTTCTCCTCTGGTGGTTAACGGCCTGTCCTTCAGCGCTCATAAGGAGGAGAACGGCGTGCTGCAGAGCGAAGCCTCCACGGATGTGATTGAGATGGAGACGTCTCTGGAGTCGGGCAAACAGAAAGAGGAGGCTGAAGACGTCGTGCAAACGGTGAAGGTAGAAACACTCGAGAGCCCGGCTGTAGCGGAGGCGACCCAGGAACCAGAGGCGACCCAGGAACCAGAGGCAGCTCCAGAGCCTGTGTTCCAGGAACCAGAGGTGACCCAGGAACCAGAGG